>JBBIGA010100330.1:0-10977 GCA_037576975.1 Alestes dentex | reverse complement strand
GGCAGAATTTATGTACAAATAATGTAACGAATTTTATGATGTAGGCCTAAATGAGCTTCCCCTGTTTGAAAGACTAGCAGCCGCCACTGACACATACCTAACGAGTGCAGTTGAAGGTTTGACTAGGTTGACTGCTTATCCTGCTGTATGTAACCTATCGCTTAAGCTAAACACAGCCCTGCCTGCATCAGCAGCATGTGAGAGGCTTTTTAGTACAGCTGGATTGTTATTTCGGCCAAGACGGGCAGCAGTTAGCTCACGCAACTTTGAGAACCAGCTTCTGCTTAAGATAAATAAGGACTTTTACAAGTTTGACTAATTTGACCACACTGAGATTTGCCTGTACTGTTATCGCTAGAGACATGTGAGTTGGAAAGTATTGAAAAATGTTTGTTTTAAAGTCAGCCACTTTGCATATTTGTCTGCTTAAAGTGGTATTGCTGTTTTATAGCCACTGTTATGGACTTGTGATGTAAAGTTGGGTGGATGTGTTAATTTTTTCCATTCCAGCTGCCGTTACAGCGGTTCAGTTCATTCAAATATATAGTACATACACATACCTTTTGTGTAGTGTACAATGAATAAAAAAAGACTGATTATCTTTATCAATTCGGATTGTGTTTCTTTCTGTACCATTCTACCTTATTCTTTATGCTACATCCTCTACAAGCAAGTGAGACGCATTAGGTATTGTATGTGTGGCGGCAATAAATCAACAATGCAGTGAAATATGTACTTTTAATACTTAAGTAGTTTTGGAAGCAAGTACTTCAGTACTTTGACTTAAGTGAAATTTGACTGTGTGACTTTCACTTGTGTTGGAGTAACATTTGACTAGTGGTATCTATACTTTCACTTAAGTACTGAAGTTAGGTACTTTGTCCGCCTCTGCCACTAGGCCACCAGCTGCCCCACATACAACTGAAAGAAGCATTTACTAGAGATGTACTGTTCTTAGGACCCCCGGGCCAGCTGTGTTATACTTGCCATGTGTCAGACAACTTATATGGTCATGTTCATACTTATTGACTACTAATTAATACTAATTTACAAGTAATTGAGCTAAACTTGCTCCACCCTCAAGGGATATTCCATATTCTATTGTTTTCTCAATAATTATTAATATTGTAGAACTTAGAACTTACATCATTACTTTCTCTGGATATTTTTAAGTAGTTTCATTTTCTCTCTACCACCTTTATTAAAAAAAAAAAACTTCTGTAAATGTACCATTTTGGAGATAAATTTTGTCACATTTGTCACAGGTGTTAAATAGCACACTGTGCATCTGCTCTAATTTAATTGGTAAATTAGAGTATATGGTTCATTAAAACAATCTCTTCCAAGCATTTCACATTTGAGAGGGAAACTCCTATAAGTGTAATGAGGCAAAAGCGCAAAAGAGCAGCAACCACCGCTTTGATGTTATTATGATCACTAAAGGATCATTATGCCTATTTATTAAACCATGACACTTACTTTCAGTGGGAAAGTAGAGAGTGCAAGGATGCAAAGTACATCTGCCCCTATAAAATTTCTATAGGTTTCATTAGAATATTTTAGTTACACTTCACTAAAGCCAAGAACCCACAAGGCTTCAGGGCATTAATGCCCAAAAACTAAAGTGTAATGCCTGAAAACTAGAGCTTAATGCCAAGACACTAGGGCTTAATGCTGGAAAACTACAGCTTAATTGCCCAAAACTACAGCGTGATGCCCAAAACTAGGATTTAATGCCTGAAAACTAGAGCTTAGTTGAGTTTCATGCCTGAGAATTTAGAGCTTGTAAATTAGAACTTAATGTCAAAGAGTCGTGACCATAGGACAGAGACTACTCGTCAGATAAGATGAAATTAGATGAAAAATAGAATACATAGAATGTAAAGAATACAACCCACTGAATAATAATTATAATAAATAACATTTAAAACAAAATTCGCTAAATTTAACATAAGATTCTTATAGAAATCCAATAAGAATCCTTGCAGTGTTGTCATTTTTTAATATAGGCTCATGCATTAATCTTGCACTTAACACACAGGCTTTTTCGAGCACAGGCTTTTTTTTTTGCATCCTATTTGCTCCTGAAACCTGGCATGAGAAAGCTTAATATAATCACATAAAAGTCCTTGCTGGTTGTTATACCTGATGTGCCAGCACTCATTCCAGTGTCTCTGGACATGTCCTCATGTGCCTGCCAGGAGTGTCCGGGGGAGCACTGGAATGAGAAGTTAAGAGGCAGACAGTAATGATGATTGAAAATGAATGTTTTGGGCCTGCAATTAAAGTACTGAAAGGCTTTGAATAAAGCACTCATTACAGCCCTGGCCAGTGGCATTCTTTATTAATGAACCAGCCACCATCTCTCCAGAGGCTTCTCGGCAGAAATATTTCAATTCTCGCTCCAAATCAGCCAGCCTCCCTGACAGAACAACAGCTTTTGGCTGTAGCCTGATAGCTTAGCAATCCGTAGGTGCTGGCAATCGATTGGCCCGTTAAGCAGATGTTTCTGATGTATTAGGAAACTACATGAACTCGTACGGCCTGTTGAGCTGTTTGCCATTACTAAATAAATCTCAGCGATGAAGCGTGCTGTCTCATGCAGCCACATCATTGGCTGAAACATTGGCTTGTTAGCATGCTAGCCTGGTGAGCAAGGAATCAGATAAAGACTGAAGCTTTCCAATGGCTTACACATTAGACATAATACACAATGACAGACAAATTCTTCTTGTAAACTTCTGGTATGGTGTGGCTGTGTTCAGACACCTTTCTGATCGCTCTGTGTTTATTTCGTATTTTACTTACTTTTACCATCTTTCATGCGCACGGGTTTAGTAGCTCTCAACAGTGCAACAATTCTGGACACTTCTGGACATTGGAAATCAGGTGCCACACTTTTTAAGCCTGAACCATTGTGACCGGCTGCACTCCAAAGGCGAAAACAAAGAATGCTGCTGTGAAGCAGCAAGACCAATGCAAGAGTCTGGAACAGACTGAGAAAATGAGTCCACTGCTGTCCAAAATGAGCCTACTGCCAAGGGCGACTTTCCAATGGGACATACAGGACTGCAACATTCTGTGTTTGGCTGAGAACCCTAGTGCCGGATCAAGTGTTGACCCCATCAGACTCTTTCTCCAAGTGGTGCGAGGCAAAGAGGGTTTCTGTTCTGTCTCACTCCTGCTCACCTCATCTGCGACATCTGACCATCAAGTATCATCCATTCTACCTGCCTCGTGAGTTCAGCTCGGTCACCACCTCGGTGGCCTACATCCCACCTCATGCAGACACAAGCACAGCTCTGTCTGAATGTCCTTGGTGCAACTCCAAACAAACAGCCGGACGCAGCACTCTGTGTTGGGGGACTTTTATAAAGTGAGCCTCAGACAAGCTATGCTGAACTTATACTAATACATCACCAACTAGGGGAAGAAACACAGTGGATCATTGCTACACGCCATTCAAGCAAGGCTACAAAGCTATTTCACAGCCAGTATTTAGGAGGTTAGACAATAACGCTGTTTTCCTCGTGGATGAATATAAACAAAAGTCAGGAAGCTCTGGTCACGAGGGAGGTACAGTGCTGGCCTGCTCGATCAGAAGCCATGCTACAGGACGCACTCAATGATGTAGACTGGAACATGGTCCGCTCGTGTGCAGACGATATCAGTGTAACTCTAAAATTAGACTGACTAATAGATCTGTCCATCTATTATCTGAGCCACTTATCCTAACCAGAGTCACAGGAGGTGCTGGAGCCTATCCCAGCCCTCGCAGTGTGAAAGATGGAGAAACACCCTGGACAGGTCAATAGATTAGTCATGGCTCTTTGTAAAAGCAGTGCATGGAGGAGATAGCTATTGCAAAAGTGAGCGGTAAAGCTCAATCACTGTCAGTGGAGAAGAATTTTAAATTGTGTGTGTAGAGCTAGACTATATGGACAAAAGGATTGATGCACACCTCAGGTGGCCCTTTACTTCAAGTGAAATGCAAGCTTAATGCTTCGGCATACCAAGACATTTTGGACAACGCCATGCTTCCAACTTTGTCCATAAAGGTCCATAAAGACATGGCTGGATGAGTTTGGTGTGGAAGAACTTGACTGGCCCAGACCGAGTCCTGACCTCAACCCCATCCAACACCTTTGGGATGAACTGGAACGGAGATTGCGAGCCAGACCTGAACGTCCATCGTCAGTGCCTGACCTCATAAATATTCTGCAGAATGAATGGGCACAGATTCCATAGAAACTCTCCAAAATCTTATGGAAAGCCTTGCAAGAAAAGTGGAAGCTGTTATAGCTGCAAAGGCAGGACCTACTTCACTTTCAGGTCTATGTATCTGAATGCAATGTCCCTGTTGGTGTAATGATCAATTTTGTCCACGTAATGTATGTCTTTAGTTACTATGGTAAGTAAGTAGCTCAAAGGTTCACCAGAATCTCCAGCATTATTCCATTAGCTACCATGAACACAGGGCCGATTGGCCACAACCTTAAAACCGCTGACAGGTGAAGTGAATAACAATGATTACCTCATTACAGTGGCGCCTGTCAAGGCAGTGGGATATATTGGGCAGCAAGTTGATGTGTTGGAGGCAGAAGCTGAAGAAATGGGCAAGTGTAAGGATGCACGTGGGAAATGATGACTTGACTGTCTGTTTCGAACCCACAGAGGAGTTGGTGATTATGTCAGAAAGATGTCAGAACACACAATACATCACAGCTTGCTGCATATGGATTTCAGTCTGATCAAGTGTCTGTGGGATGTTCTGGACAAACTAGCCTAATTCATGGAGGCCCCCCTCACAAGTGACAGGACTTACAGGATCTGCTGCCAATGTCTTGGTGCCTAATACCACAGCACACCTAAAGAGGTGTGGAGTCAAAGCCTTGACGCATCAGACTTGTTTTGGCAGCACAAGAGGGGCTTACACAATATTAGGCAGTAGGTTTTAATGTTAAGAATAATTGGTGTGTAAACACTGACATGACAAATTTCTGTCATTTGTTTTTTAGGCTCTAGTTTAGTGTTATTTTGTGTCTGTGCAAACCATCAGTGGAAGTCAGCATGAGAACTTGTTCCTACGGTTCAATAAAGAAGCATGAGAAGTCACACAGAGTTGGGTGACCTTTGTGGAAAGTGACTGCTGAGTCTTGATTTTACTCTCAGGCTTCTTGATTAACCTGTAGCATGGTGGCTAATGGAGTCTTTGAGATGGGGACAAAGATCAGCACATTTAAAGCCTTTCTTGAACAATGATGCTGAAGATGCACTATTCACTTTTGATAGCAGATCAGAGCATCGCCAAATCATTTTTTTGGCAAGCCCTGCAAGCACTGTGTACATAAAGAGCAATCATTAACCTATTAGTAGGCTGTCTCACATCACTCACAGACAAAACTGGACCATTAAAATGATTGAAACAGTTTGTTACATGTAAAAGCCATTAGCCATTAAGAACAATCTGGAAATATTGATTAAAATGTAATGAAAAGTTGACGGAAACAAAAATGACTAAAGTTAAAAGACATTAGCTGGAAGTAAACAGTGTTCTTTGGAATGAAGATGTACATTATGCCACTTTGTGCAAGTGATCCATAGTTCTGCATTATACTCAATATGTTATAGCATAACTAATTATATGTTTAAGCAAAAAAATATTGAAGCGTAAAACATATAAGGGAAGGATAAAAGTTTTACAATTTGATGCAAATTGTACCTCATGTGATTATAAAAGACATTGAAAACGGTGAATGGGAAGATTTCATGCCACAAGTAGCAACTGTGGTGAAGGTGAAGGAGCTTCCTAATGTTCTCAGGGCCAACATTATTAAACACTTAAATGGAAATGTCATGTCACAGGAAAAAAACTACAGTGTACTAACAAAGATTTTAAATATCCCTGTCAGTGCAGCTGGTTTGATAAAAAAAAAAGCTCACAACTAATCACCCCCAAATATGTACCGCAAATAGGTCCAATGACCAGATTAAACAAAAATAGAACTCTTTGGCAATGATTCATCTCATCCTGTTTAGAGAGAGAAGTGTTGTGTATATAACCCCAAGGACACTAAACTCAAAGTTAAGTGCAAAGATGGGATATCACAGTATGGGGCAGCATTTTCTGCAAACCCCACAGGGGCATTACACCTTATTGTAAGAAACCCTAAATAGATTGATGTACCAGGATTTATTAGAAGAGGAGTTAATTTCATCAGGCAATAAAGGGAATACATTTCAATGAGAAAGCAACCCTAAGCATTCAGCCAAGATAAAATAAACAGGATTGAAAAAAGTTGTTTGCATGGCCTAGCCAGTCCCACCGAAAGTATATGGAGGTATTGTGAGGATAACAGGACCCTTGGGCAGTTGAAGACTGTTTGTTAGGAGGAATGGGCCAAAACTGCACAAACAACAATGCTGCACAAAGCTAATTACTTCTTAACATAGATGACTTGAAGGTATACTCCCCAGCAACTTTGCAACAAAATTCCAATGTTTTTAGTTTACAGTGTCTGAATACTTTTTTTTTTTTTTTTTTAACAAATATTTTTTAAACATATCTTTGTTCATGCTCCTGAATACATTTTTTAAATTTATAAGATCAAAAGCTGAATCACATCATGTGTGTATGCTGGAAGTGGACCAATGCACTGGAGGTATATTAAATAACAAAATGTATCTGAGTATGTATTTCCTTTGACTGCATGTTAATATACAATTACACTTAAATTGATTAACAAAATAACAATCATAACTAAAAACACACACACACACATCCACACACCAAGGACTGATAAATGCAAATTGGTTTTCTCATATGCAGTATTTTTTTTTTTGCATGATGTGCAATATTTCTGGTACAATGTTTCTGTGTGCAACATGTTACATTTTTTTTACTTTTTTTTTTTTTTTTTAACTTTAATTTATTACTGTTTCTTTTTCAGCTCTGCTGCTACAAGGCACTTGAGGATAATCCAATGTGTATATACACAGCCATGGAACAAATAAGATTTTCTGGGTATTGCTTTTGTAATTTGTCACTGTTGTTTTATATACTATTGACCACACTTGATTCAAAAATGTTTGGAGAAACTTTAAAAATAACACATATAAATAATTTATCATACCTTGGAAATGTTAAACTACACAATACTCTACATTATTTTACAAGTGCAACAATTAAAACAGCGATGTTAAGAGCAGAGTGTGTGCGTGTGTGAGCTCAGGAGGGAAGCTGCTGGAATACGGCACAAAGAAAAGCTCCTATACAAACACTACTGCACTTACAACACATATGGAGGCGTTTCTTATTTTCTACACAGCTCACACTGCAAAAGTTCATAAAAGAATAGCAACCTGTGCATTTTACACACATACACACGCACGCACTGCCGCAAATTGTACAAACAGTGAACAGAAAAAAAAGGGAAAAGTGGTCTCTTATATATTCATATGCGTACACAAACATATTTTTATTGGTATAACATTTGTAGACTGTGCTTGAGTACTTTTTTAGATTATACTGTTGTGTTGTATCGCTTTTATTCTGTTGGTTTTATTCTGTCTTACTTCTAATGACCACCTCATTTCTGCCTTGCAAAACTTGTCATTTAGCAGGTGGAAATGAGCTGTTCAGTCTGTCTTGTGTAGCATGTAAATATATACTTTCTACTGATAGCATAAAGGTAGAGATTGTGTGACTGGCGTCTGAAGGATAGGGAAGCAATGGAAAGCTAGGTTATCTGGGATCCATTACAAGATTTTGAACACTTTAAGGTGAAGCAAAATCAAAAATGCGTTGTGAAATAATGGCTTTTATCTACCAGCAACTACCCAGCTAATAGTGTCTGTTGGACAGTTTTATGAAGGCACATTATGAAGGTAACATAGGTGACCAGGCATAGAAATTCTAGCTAGACTAGACTGCCCCAGTTTAACTTCCCAGTTTAAGTCACAGGATCTCTAATGATCAACAAATGGCACCTTGGAAGTCATTGAAATACATGACAGCTACTTCAGGTCATTGCTTGTTTAAATATATACAGCACTGAGTCTCTTATTCAATAGACTAAGCCACCTCAGTCTTCTCATTTTCTTCAGCCGCACCCCGACCGTGCCCTATCTGTTTACACAATCAAGTAAAACAAAGGCTGATAGAACCCTGTCCCTTGCCACATAGAGTGAAGGTTTTAATCAATTCTCTTCACTCTGGGAAGTGTGGCGGGTTCAAAGGAGGTCTGCTGTCATACGGAACCTGACAATCACCATGTCATGTCCTATTAGCCTCAGCTGCGGCCTGCATATCCAGTTAGACCAACCTCAGGCATCCTAATTTCCTAAGCTGACCATCAAAAAGCAGAGTAGCCTCATATTTAAAGATAATTCACCTTTGGTTTTCCTATGTTTGACACCTAAGGAGGGTTCCACTCTATTTTAATCGTCCATAATAGATTGTCTACAAACACTCAAATTGTTAACAAGCTGTTGAAGCGTACATGCATTTTATCCTATGAGCTATTAAATAAATAAACGAGTAAATAAATAAATCATCCAAATCCTGCAGAAAGATGTCTTAGACAACCCAGTAATATGTTACTGTGCAAAATATTGATATAAAAAGATGAATGCCTCCCAGTAAGTCATACTGTTTCCTCATCCAGCCACAAGTCTGCACTAGATCAGGATGCTGTTCGAGCTTGTTTGGAGACGTTTTGGGGACATATTTATGAAAACAATCCTGGTGACTGTTGACTTTAACCCTGTAAGACCCAAATATAGAAAAAAAAAGCCTGAAAAAAATTCACTTGTCTGATAGTGTTGTAGGAGGCCTCTGATGCAAATAATGAAGATTTTTTATGTTATGTTTCAATACATTATTAGGGAAGCATAATGTTGTGACTTTGGGCCTAGCTGGGGGCAGAATTTGGCCATTTGCAGTCATGCTGTCAGAACAAATACACAGAACAACCAGAGGTCCAGCCAAAATGTGATTGTTTTCAAAGGACTTTAACAGTAAATTGTGATGAATAATAATAACATCGCAGTCATAATTTAATGAATCATCATTTGTTAAAGAAATAGAATGAAAATCTTATGTGTGTTGTTAGCAGCCACATCAGCCACATGGCTAAAAGGAAAGTTTTAAATAAACATGTCTTCGTTGGCCAGTGGGTAGCGCTGTAAACATCGACTCTAAATATGGCCATGGTTGCGGGCATGAAGGGTCGCCGTCTCCGTCCATTCTCCCCAGAGATGTTCATTTTTACCAAGTCCAAGTCAAGTCCAAGTCTTTAGTCCCAAGTCCAAGTCTATGGGGTACCGTTTGTAAAAACAGCTTAACAAATTTAGAGATGTCATTTTTTCATCATTTAGCGCAATTTTCACACAATTTTCACACATTTAGAGCTAAAAAAAAAAACCTAAATGTTGCACTCTAAAGTGGGGCTTCAAATGAAGGAGATTCAGTCACACTTTGCACTTTCTTTCTCTCTCTCTCTCTCTCCGCGGAGGATAGTCGTACCCAGGGCTGGACTGGAATCAAAAATCGTCCCGGGCATTTTGAGCCGCGGTCCGGCGCTGGGTGTGGTGCGCGATCCGGGCCGGCAGACGGGATTCCGCGCCGGCCCAAAATAACCGCGCCGGCCCAAAATTGACATCGGCCCACCGGGCAAATGCCCAGTATACCTGACGGCCAGTCCAGCTCTGGTAGTACCCAACGGCCAGTCCAGCTCTGGCAGTACCCGACAGCCAGTCCAGCTCTGGTAGTACCCGACGGCCAGTCCAGCTCTGGTAGTACCCAACGGCCAGTCCAGCTCTGGCAGTACCCGACAGCCAGTCCAGCTCTGGCAGTACCCGACAGCCAGTCCAGCTCTGGCAGTACCCGACAGCCAGTCCAGCTCTGGTAGTACCCAACGGCCAGTCCAGCTCTGGCAGTACCCGACAGCCAGTCCAGCTCTGGCAGTACCCGACGGCCAGTCCAGCTCTGGTAGTACCCCCGGACGGATCTGTCTGTCACCGTGTCCACCAGACCCCGCCTCATGTGCAGGCTGTGTCTGAACTAGAGAGACGAGACGTGTGTTTATGCGACAGAGATAATTTGCCAAGATCCAGCGCATTATTTAAGCAACAGTTAGGAAAAACGTAACACCTCGAGTGTCCGAAATTAACTAAACGTCGCCTCCCTTTGTTCCTAGTTAGCCCCCTATTGATGTTCTGCATACACGTCACGGGATCACGTGACCACGCCATACTGGACGGCGGAAGTGAGGGTTTGATATAGAGAGACAAACAGACAGAAACGGACTACTGACAATTAATATACTTTTTAATTTGTTGACAGCTGTTTAAACATGTCAGTGCCGTTATCAGTGGAGGTTGGCTACCTGGATGGAGTCCACAAACATTGATACTTTGAAAAGCTTTCTATAGCAGACTTAAAAACCGACCCGTATCTTCTCCCCCCGGAGATCTTTACAGATTTAACCAAGGCCCCTTGCCTGCCCAACGATTTCTGTCTATTTACTGGAGAAAGCGCATTGGAATTCAGTTGTTTTAATATGAATTAATATTTCAATCTTTTTAACAGCACTTTGTTAATTTCACGTATTAAACATTTAAGAGACCGATTAAAGCGCCAGTTTAAAGGCTGATGTTTTGACATCAGTATTTCAAAAGTGTGTGGATTAAAAGTGGATAAAGATAGAGACTTACTATAAATTAGAAAAATGTTGGGCATTTTGAAGTGGAGTTTGAAGTGTCTCACCGAGCCCTATCTAACTGTGAAGATTGAAGGGGATTGATGCTTGCCCCGTGGGGATATGCCGCTCGTAATGCCCTTTGACTGCCTCCGCACCAATGACACGAGGCTCGTTTCCACTGCTATTTACTCTAAATATTGAACAGGAAGATGTAATTTTGGTCTTAAATCAAAGTACTACATGTCTGCTAACTAGTGATAGGGAATACAAATGC
>JBBIGA010100299.1:7500-29485 GCA_037576975.1 Alestes dentex | reverse complement strand
TGCAACCAAAGTGCAAAGCAGCACTTTTGTTTAAGGTATGGTTACACTTTGTTTAAGGAACAGCCACAACAACTTCAAGTTGGGTTCCTTTGGTTTTAGCATCTGTCAATAGTGTTTAAGCAATTGGTTAAAACTGTAATAGTAATATTAGCAGGAGAGGTGGTGGAACCTTCTTCAAGAGAGATCATCGCTCAAATTTGCTCAAAAAATAATAAATACTGTTTAACCTCATCAAGACCGCACAGAAGAAAAACAGCCAAATAAATCAGTTCCACACCATCATACTGCACCCAGAATGCAGAAACACACTGAGTTCCCGAACCGCTGACATTTCAGTTTCGGACTTCCGCACTAATTAAATACTAATTGAATTTCATGGCAGTTCTTCCAGTACTTCACAAACTGCAGAACAACTTTATATATACAGAATTTTATCAGAATTGTTTGAGTGGGGAAATTGTGTACAGACCATTAAGGCAGAGTATGACTGTGCGACCTCCTCCTCCCCCGCCCCCACTCCCCACTGCTGATCTGATCTCCCGCTGCTCTTAACGTCCCAGACCTGAGTTCTCTCTCATCCTCACATCCCTCACTGCTTTATCCTTTTGGTCCGGTGAGCTGCAGATCTACGGAGCGCCCCATGTCTTCAGATGCTGAACCCGCAGTGTTTTCAGCTCCTCACTACGTCCTTCAGTTGGCCTTTGGTTCACAAGCATGAAGACAATTTGCCCATTTTACCAAATATCTCAGAGTTCTTGTGTGTCAGGTCCAGTTGGTCCTGTTTTCCCTCATCTGCACACATTTCCAACAGATGCTGCACCTCTGTAGACCAGAGGCTCCCTTTACCTCCACATGTGTTAAATGGGACAGTCAGGTTCAGGTTCTGTGATCCGGCTCGGTTAGAGCAGTTAGAGATCATACTAGTCCAGCCAAGCCCCAAACTGACAAAACTGAATCCAACCGAACCAAGCCCAAGTCAAACTGAACCAAGTCCGACACGACTAAACCATTCCTGATTCCGAATGAACCGCTCCCGAGTCCAACTGCACTGTTCCAGAGACCAACTGAACCAATCCGAGTATGACTGAACAGTGCCTGAGTCCGACTGAACCGAATCCAAGTCCAACAGAATCAGCATGGATCTGACTGATATGAACCCAAGTCCAACTAATATGGCGAGATATTTTCATTTGAATTTGATGAAGTCATTGTCTTGTGTACGGTTCTGTTTTGAAAAAAATAACATATTTTACATTTTTTGAACAAATAAGAACTTGTGGACATAACTTGAACCCAAATGTAGATCATTATGTGACTCAATATGTAACAATACATAATTAATAACTGCAATGTCTCTAGAGTTTTAAGGACTAATTTGGAAAAGTTATCCTTTCCTGTCTGGTCTCCAGGGGGCGTTCTCCTGGCTATGACCCAATTCCTCTCATCCCTCCATCGAACAGAAAGAAAAACTGAAACAGAGCACATGTTGAGCTCAGGGCTCAGATTAAGGATTGAACCCTAAAGGAGGTACAGTTTGGCCCCCGGAAGATTCTGGCCTGCCAACTCGAGCCGTCACAAATGTCAGCACTGCAGTTCTTACGAAGCCAGAAGTGATCAGTCTGCCTAAATAATTATAAGCAACAGTTTGCATGGAGCTCGAAGTGTTTGCTGCAAAAACAACATTTATGGTAAATTTCCAGAAGCTTGCAAAGCACTGCGAATGTCAGAGGAAACGATGGAAACAAATGTTTTACTGCAACAGGCTACAAAGTGGCTAAAAACATAAGTGTAAAGTGATCATTCTGTCATACGTGAACACACCACAGCACACAGTGTGAACAGCCCAAAACTCTTCCTCTGCATTTAACCCATTCACCAAGTGAAGCAGCGGGCAGCCAGGAACACGGCGCCCGGGGAGCAGTGTGTGGGGACGGGACCTTGCTCAGGGTATCTAAGAGGTGCTTAGCAGTCTTGGAAATCAAACCCATGACTTCCTGATCGCAGGGCGAATATATAACCACTACGCTACCAGCTGCTACAAGGTGCCTACATAAATGGAAATCTCACGGACTGTGTTTATGTACCACATCAGACTCTTAGATTTGTATGATATGGGCCCTTTGATGTGTTTGTGAGTTCATTCTAAGTACATTCAGTACAAAACTTGGTATCACCATTCCTGTTTTTTCCCCACATTTTATGTAGCTTTTAAAGATTTCACACTGCGCACAGTGAATAAAGGTGAACAGACTGATAGATATCATCCAAAATTACTTCTAAAAAAGGGTCAATTATAAGATTTTTTTTTCTCTTGTAGAGTTATCGCTTTAGAGATGTGAGGTTTTGCCCGACAGTGATGATTACGTTTTCATATGTAGGTGCAGCTCTGACCTTCGTGAGCACATTAAAGGGCTCATACCATGGAAACGCAGCGTCTTTGATGTGCTGCATAAACAAGGTTCAAGAGGGAAGTTTTATTCAGATCACGCCTCACTGACCTCGTCTGACAGAACAACATTCACAAACGGCTCCTACTGACCCGGCATAGAAGGTGCGTGTGCTTGTATGTGTGTATGGGTGAGTGTATATGTGAGTGTGTGTGTGTGTGTGTGTGTGTGTGCATGCTCATATGAGTGTGTGAGTGTAAGTGTGTGTGAGTTTGTGCCTGTGTGTTGGGGCGTGGTTAGCTTTATGGCGTGCTGTTGCTGGGGTGGTGTGTGTGTGTGTGTGTGTGTGTGTGTTTGTATCAGTATGTGTTTGTATGAGGGTGTGTGTTTGTGTGTGTGTGCGTGTGTGTGTATGTGTGTATGTATGTATGTGTGTATGCTTGCCCAGGGGTGAGATGGTCAGATTTGTGCATAAGCTGCGTGATCCTGATTTCCTGTTTCTATGGATACATTATTAATCGTGCGAGGCCTCGATGGCCTGATCAGGGAGGTATAATAACATCCGGGAGGTGTAATAACCTCGGAGGACGCGGACGCGGACGACCTCTCACAGGCCTCATTTCATCCCGATCTGATCGCGCCAACGTGAACGTGAAACTATTAAAAGGCACATTTTCATACAGCAAAAAAAAAAAATTCTTTTTTACAGATCACGCCTAACCTCACAGTCAGGCTTT
Organism: Alestes dentex; assembly: GCA_037576975.1. NCBI lineage: Eukaryota > Metazoa > Chordata > Actinopteri > Characiformes > Alestidae > Alestes > Alestes dentex. The sequence continues at coordinate 26,361 of JBBIGA010100299.1, read as the reverse complement.
TCCTGCTTCTGCACCTTTAAGGCTCATTTATGTTAAAGAGCTCTGTTCTGATTGGCTGGTCCACATTTAAAAAACAGTCGGGTCCAAACACTCCTCACAACCTCAGTGTGAGTGGGCAGATCCAAATTACTGTGGGCTGAATAAGTGGATACGTGAATGTGCCGATTTTGTGACATCACAAAAACAATGTCCATGTATGGACTGCATGAACAATTATTAACTTGCTTACAAATGATGTGTCTCTTTTAATTGGTTACTAATAGTTTAGCAGTTGTTGAGGAGATAATTTATTATTTATTATTCATTATTACTGTTCATTCATCAATACTGTTCATATTATTATACCTGTTTATACGTTCTTTACAATTACCTAAATAGGAAAAGTAGGAACACAAAAGATACAAAAGAGTAAAATAAAAATAAATTGAAAAGATAAAAAGATAAAGTACGTTGACATGGCTAAAAGATAAGATAAGATAAGAGATAAGGTAAACCTTTATAGTCCCACAAGTTGGAAATTTGCTTGGCAAGTTGTGTGCATGTACACAGTGAGTATATGTAAATAAGTATATACAGAATGGATGTATAAGTATAAGTGAAAAAGAGAACACTGTAAAACACACACACAGGACAGGCCTTGACGATAGCATTAGAAATGCACCAGAAAAATTGCACATTTGAAATTGTACATTCTAAATGGCACATTCTGCCCAGCAGTAGTAGCTTCACACAAACATTACACATATTGTAACAGAAAAACTGCACTTAGTAATATTGCACATAAGAGAATTTAGCGTGTATTGGATGAGTGTGTATTGGATGAGTGTGTGTTTCTGTCTGCACGTGTGTGGTCGTCTGCAGAGTCTTTGTTGTAGAGTCTGACAGCAGTTGGAAGGAAAGACCTGTGGAATCTCTCCTTCCCACATCGTGGGTGCCGCGGTGAAGGAGCTGCTCAGTGCAGTCAGAGCCTCCTGTATGGGGTGGGAGATGTTGTCCAACAGGGATGACAGCTTAGTCACCATTCGCCTGTCACACACCACCGCCACTGGGTCCAGAGGGCATCCTAGAACAGAGCTGGCCCTCCAGATCAGCATGTTCAGTCTCTTTCTGTGCCCAGCAGAAATGCCGGTGCCCCAGCAGACCACACTGTAAAAGATGGCTGAGGCCACCACAGACTCATAAAAGGTCTTCAGGAGTAAACCCTTCACTCCAAAAGACCTGAGCCTCTGCAGCAGGTACAGCCTGCTCTGCCCCTTCCTGTATAGGCCATTTGAGTTGTGAGTCCAGTCCAGTTTATTGTTCAGATGAACACCCAGGTACCTGTAGCTCTCCACAGCCTCAGTGTCCATACCCTGGATGTTCAGTGGTTGCAGTGGAGGATGTTTGTGCCTGCGGAAGTCCACCACCAGCTCCTTTGTTTTTTCAGTGTTGATCTGGAGGTAGTTCTGCTGGCTGAAGTGAATCCTCTGTGATGAAGCCAGTCCGTACTCCATTCCATGATTCTAGATAACAATGAGTCGTACAGAGTCTAAAACTGCATAAGTGAGTCTTTTAGGGCTCTGAGATGAGTGTGTGAAGATTCAGGCCTTCGCTTAGCACCATTTCATGTGATTAAACAAGCAAAAATCTCAACATGAAGCTTGTCCATACACCAGTCCATGCTTCTAGATAACAGTGAGTCATACAGAGTCTGAAACCGCATGAGCAAGTCTATTACAGTTCTGAGGCCAGTGTGTGAGGATTTAGGCTTGCGGTTTACACTATTACATGTGATTAAAGAAGCAAATCTCTCGTCTAGAGGGGAATTTGGCCGGGCTGGCCCTGGATGCGACCGGTTCTGAAGTAGGTTTGAGTGGGTCGTCCCTCCGCCGAGAAGAATTTTCCGTCTAAAGGAACAGCTGGAGTCCTGCAAGGATAATTTCGCTCCTATGCCCTCGTCCCCGTCCTGACAGCTCCATCAGTGCCCTCACACTCCTTTTGCTCGCCCCCAGCCTGGAGGCAGCTCTCCTGAGAGAGAGAGAGAGGAAGACAGAGAGAAAGAGAGAGAGAGAGAGAGAGAGAGAGAGAGAGAGAGAGAGAGAGAGAGAGAGAGAGAAAGAGAAAGGTGTGGCCTGCAGCTCTGTGAGGTGGGAAACCCACTGAGACTGTCTGACCACACACACACACACACACACACGCATCCAGCAACACACACACACACACACACACACCCAACCACACACACACACACACACACACACACACACACACACACACACACATGCACCCAAACACACACACACAGTGAAGGCCCAAACTTTGTAGCCAGCTGACTTTAAAGAGCTGATATCCTGCATTTTTATTGTATTTCCATTTTTTTGACTTATGACATTTCTGTCTGGGTTTATGAATCCTAAACATCCGGTGTTCACTTTGAGATCATTTTCCAGCCTCTCTTTAGGAAAGTATCAGTCACACAAGCTGTTTCAGCTACTGTGCTGCAAGGTCGGTTTATGTTTAAATGTGTTCTGTTCTGGTTGGCTGAGCCTCGTTCAAAAAACAGATTGCTTCATCCAGATCAGATTAAGGCCCCCACAGCAATGTCTTTCTTTTCTTACTTAAAAATATTGTTTATTATTTTTTTTATTTAAACTTATTTTTAAAATTTAAGAATATTTCAAAGTTTCATATTATTCACTCCTCAGTCCAACAGTCCATATATGGAAACTAAACCACAAAAACAGCCTCTTTGGAGCTCACTGATTCTGTGATGTCACAAAACATGATGATGTTCACTACCTTAAATGCTTTTTTGTCATTTGACACAAGCCTGGGGTGCTATGCTCCGGTGTGTGTGTGTGTGTGTGCCTTTGGAATACTACAGATTTGTATTCCTCCTGCTTTTCCAGGTTGTGCTGACTCAGGTTCCTCCGACGCGAAGGAGCCTATAGATTGTTGTGTAATCAGTCTTTCCACATACGGCACAGATTACTCTCTCTACACACATTGGACACTTTATCAGAAAACCCACTCCTGCAGCTCTTAGTGAGCGGAACCAGAAGGTGGGTGTTTCCAGGTAAAGTGGTCAGTGAATGTAAGGACAAGGTGGGTGTTTCCAATAAAGCGGTCAGTGAGTTGCCATTTAAGCAGTTTTCTCTGGGATTAATACACTTTTCTGATTGTGAAGCTCAAGGTGGTGTTTCTTATAAAATGGCCAGTGAGTGGAAACCTAACATGTGTTTTATCCATAACGTCGAACAGCTTGTCGAAGTTAGTTGTGAGAAAAGAAGTTAGCTGTTGTAAAAGAAAGCAGTTGTTATGTGTTTAATTTTTAATATTACTTTTTTGTTTGGAAAAAAAAGAGGAAATAAAAAAGCCCATTAAAAATACATGGCGTGTCTCGTATATAAACCCACAGCACTGATGACAGCTTCACAAGTTCATATACAAATACAACAAAGGCAATAACACATGAAGCCCACGTCGAAGCGGCGCATCGGCAGGGATTTAATTAACATAAATGTGAGGATTTATGCACGCGAGGCAGTGAATGAATAAACTCAGCACAGCAGCCCTGATGGGGAGAAAAAGGCAGATATATACAGAATAACAGATGATTAATGGTGTTTCACACAAACAGTGTGTACATACAAACTAGTCTGATCAAAGGCAGCAAGAAAAACATGAAAAACACCAAGTAAGGGCATAAAAACCAAAGCCTCTCTTTGTCCTGGCAGATCTATTCATTCGGTACTTTACTTGTTTTCCTATATTTCTGAGACGTGTGGCATTAGGAACAAAAGGAGAAAGTGCTTTCTGTTTGTTGTATGATGAATGTATAATAGATTAAATATGAGTCAGAAATGATTTTTTCACAAAAAATACCAGCGTTTAGTGTCAGATTTATAAGAGTGAAGCCATTTTACAAGTAGTGAGCATCTCTTCAAAGACCCTAAAGTGCTACAATGTGTCTAATAAAGTGGCCAGTGAGAGGAAGCACAAGGTCAGTGATCCTTATAAGGTGGGCAATGAGAGGAAGGACTAGCTGGGTTTTTCTAATAAAGTGGCCAGTGAGTGGATTGTTTTTATCTAAAACAATAAAAACATTTCAACTGTAAAAAGACATCTTTTTCATGACAAGGACTTGAGCTCTCCTGGTGCGAATGTATTTAGTGTAGACGGGGCAGAGGCGACCTCAGAGGAACTGAACTGTCCTGCTCAAGTGGCTGAAACATCAGCCCTCAGACCCACAGTCCTTCACTGCAGTCCATTTCCATCTCCCCGGCCGCCAGCACTCAGCCTTCAAGTGGCTTGAAAATACAGTGGCAGAGACCAGCATACACACACACACACACACACACACACAAATATATATCTATATATATATATATATTTTTTTTTTTTTTTTCTGCCAATCAAACTGTCTCATCCTAATCATATTGAGTACAATGGGAAATGGGAACTGCAAAGTGCCTAAAAATAAAAGGTCCCTAGATAAAGGTGTTCCAACCACTCAGCATTCAGCACCACCAGTATACTGATCACCGCCCGATCATCTGGAATCATCTGCACCTGTTTCTTCACTGGATCAAGACTTAAGTTAGATGTGCTTTGTTCTGCTTGAATGATTAATATGTAGGTCACTGTGTGTCTTTCCTCTATAACTGGTCAGGTTCAGGGACTGGACTGAAAATGAGAATCTTTGAAAGTCCTTCAGGAAACCTGGAGGACTGTTCATCAAGACAGCATAAAAAATACAAGTAAGTCTGGATCTTTGGAAGCAACATGTGAAACATGAGGGGGCTTAAGACTTTTGCACAATCGTGTGTGTAGATATGTGATCTATACACCCTGACTGTATATATGAAATATGTTATAAATACACACTCATTGACTTTGAGTATGAAATATATGAAATATATGCTCACAAGGTCTTAAGGTCATTAGCTGCTAATTGCAATGTAATTAGAATGTTATGTAGCCTTTAATATTCCACATTTCTTTCTGTGACACAAACGCTGGAGTCCCACTTTAATTTACTTTACAGGCCACTGGGCAGACATTTGGCTGCACCATCTGCTTTGGGCCTTCAGTTTTCTCCTCAAGGGTAAATACTTTCAGTGTGAAAAGAGAGAGGGAGAGGGAGAGAGAAAGAGAGAGAGAGGGAGAGGGAGAGAGAGAGAGAGAGAGAGTAGAGAATAGTTGATTGTGTGCTTTAACTTTACTCAGCCACACCTTGTATCAAAATAAACTACTGTATTTTTAAATCTTAAAATACTTAAAACATGTCTCACACTTCAGACCTGCCAGCAGCTGTTGTTGATCAGGCAAATAAAGCTAATTGAAATGGAGAGAAAGAGAAAGAGAGGGAGAGAGTAGAGAGGCGAAAGGAAAGAGGGAGAGAGGTAGAGAAAGAGAGAGAACAAGAAGGAGAAGGGGGGTACTGAGAGAGAGAGAACAGAGACAGAGAGAGAGAAAGAGAGCGTGTGTGAAAGAGATAAAACTCTTCTGAGTGCAGCACTTTATGAACAGAGTTTATTCAGCAGTTTATCTCTGTACGAACACTTAATAATTGAGTGAGCAGTTATCCTGTATTAACTGCATCTGTATGTGTGTGTGTGTGAGTGATAGAGAAATGAAAATGTGAGGACAGGTACAGAAGAAAAGCTTGTGAAATTGAATAGACAGCCCTGCAAGAAACAGACCTGTCCTGAAACGAACACACTAAACCCTGCCCACCTATAGCTACACACACCACTTTTGGGGGGGGGGGCACTTTTGTCAGATTAACTGGACCCTCTCAGATCACACACAGAGGAACAACCAGGACCCTCTCAGATCACACAGAGGGGAACCACCAGAACCCTCTCATATCATACGTACTACATTGCAGGTATGAGGCTTTCCAGGCTGGCTTTTGAAGCACCACTACATTGTAGATATGAGACCTTCAGTGTCAACTATCAGAGTACCACTACACTGCAGGTATGAGGCGTCCTGCTCTGATTACCTGAATAAAGCTACACTGCAGCTACACACCATGCTACACCACAAGAACAAGTCTTACCTGTTTAGCTGTAGGAGGACAGCATCCACGGTTATGAGGCTTCCTGGCCTGGCTATTGGAACATCACTAGACTACAGGTATGAGGCTCCCAGAACTGGTTACCTGAATTATGCTACATTGCAGGAATGAAGCTTCACTATCTGGCTTTTGAGGAGTGGTGCACCTCAGGTTTGAGGTTCTCTCCACTAGTTGCCTGAGTGACGCTACACCACGATGCTTCCCTGGCCAACTGTCAAGAGATGATAAACCATAATTTTGAAGTTCCCTGCTCCAATTCTGATAGACACACCACATGTATGCATTTCCTGCACTAGTTGCCTGAATGACGCTGACGTTTTGATACGAGGCTTCACAAACCGACTCTCAGATTGGGACAAGACTGTATTCACCATTAGGTTGAGTAATGTGTAAATTCCAGTTACCATCTTCAAATTACTAAAACAACAAATTGGAAAATTTTGGTTCAAACAAATTAACTATTAAACAGATTTTTAAAGATGTGAATGTCCTCAGTATAAACAGTGATGGATTGAAGTTGTGTCTTCAAAGAAAATTCTGGGTTTCTGATTGAAACCTCAGACACTGAAAAAGAAGGTTAATTTTTAAAAGAGGACAAAAATCAATATCACCAAGTTTCTCCAAGACGTTTCACAGTCATGAATGTTTTAACATTTTTAACAACACGAAACTTTGGTGAGTACTGCTGCAATCAAAATGCGCGCATCAGAATACCACACTTCTCCTTAAATATGGTATGAAGAAGAAGAACCGCGAGCTGTCAAAGACAAACAACTTCTGCACTCCTTCAGACAGATGCAGCAAGTAAAAGAGGACGTATTTGGCCAAATTAGAATAAAATTACAGATATGGAGCTGTGGTTTATAAATTAACGTCAAGGCTGGCCGGCTCCGACTGCTGAGGAAAATAGCCATTTTGGAGGCAAACAACAGAGACCTTTGTAATGAAAATTGCTTTTGCTTGTTCCAACACGGCATGTTCGCTTGTGGAACAGTGGTCACTGTGTTTGTGCTGTTCACAAAAAGCTAAGGACCTGCCAGCTCTGAAGGACACAGTAAATGACAACATGGAAGGAGTCACTGGCTCCTAAACACACTGTACCAAACTAAACAGAACTCCCTGGTACTTTCAGGTGACCTTATTGGTGACGCAGGTGTCATATGATATCCATAAAAAAGCACTGACCAACAGGATGGGCTCTACACATGACCCTAAGGTCACTGTGCCTATGGGCTTGAAGGGTATACAGACTATGGTGTTCCATTCAGTATCTTTGGGATGAGTTAGACCCCGTTTACCTGTTGTATGACCTGTTCCTGAATCAGATTTTAGTCCACATGTTGTCAGTCATGGTGAAACCCGGTCACTATGTGGTGAACGTGCAAATCAGCTCATCTACAATAGCCAATTGCATTTTTCTGTTCTGCTCTAAAGAAAATCCCAATTTTGCAGCTACAAAGCCAGTGTTTACAAGAAGAGTCTGTTTAGACAAATAATTTCCTTCAGAGGAACAGTTCTCCAGGCTTCCTGAAGGACTTTCAGAGACACTAATTTTCAGTCCAGAACCTGAACCTGATCAGTTTCAGAGGAATGATTTTTGTTTGTTAGGCCATACGGTGATCTACATATGAATCATCCAGGCATGACAAAGCACATCTAACTTAAGTCCAGTGAAGGAACTGGTGCAAATGATTCCAGATGATGAGGCCGATTATTAGTATACTGGTGGTGCCAAATGCTGAGAAATATTAGAATAAATGCAAACAAAAAAGAAAAAACAAAAAGCAGTTAAAAGTATCAAGATCTGTTCTGGTTGAAATAACGGAGTTGATATTTTGTCAACTCTGTTATTTCTGGAAAGAGAACACAGGTTTGGTTCCAGTTTTCTCAGCAATGCCTCTAGCTATTGCCTGTAGTTGTGAAATTCCATCAGCAGCTCCTGATTTAATTTATTGGACTGATTGTGTCAAACCAGGTTTCATATGGAAAATACAAGTAATACTGGGGTTCCACTGGGAACATGCTGACATACTGTACATTAAATCACTATTTACTGTATAATGTGCCCAAGACATTTGCCCAGTACTGTATATACATACATGGAATATATACACCCAATAGGCACATCAGATGAATAAGGTTGGTAAATAAGATCCATTCATCCAACATAAATGCAGTGGAGTGTGAAACATGTAACTCTGAAGATCCTGAAAATCCTGCAATGTACAGTATGGCAGATTTTCCTCTAAGAGCTTATTTTCTCCTCAGCTTAAACTTTTTCAGAAACCCTTGTTGTTTCCGAGAATAATGTAAGAAGTGATATGATTTGAGATGAACGTCCGTGAGAGGAGCGAAATGAAGAGACAAAGAAAGAAGCCGATTGGAAAGCCAGGGTAGAGAACCGCTTCTCTTAATCTATCCAATGCCTTCACACATCCAGTGTCTCTCTCCTTCTGGAACACTGTGGCTGATAATGAAAGGCACCAGGCAAAAGAAGCTCTTGGAGCCAGACTCTTGCGGTGCCCTTGTCTGAGAGCTCTCAGAAATTCTTGCCTCCTCTGTCCAAGCAGAGATGACAAGGTCCTCACTGATGTTAGATGATTACTGTACGGTGAAAAATAACAGAGCTGATGTTAGATTCTTACTGTATGGTGAAAAATAACAGAACTTCTGCTCAGGCAGAAATGATTTTGCAGCACCGAAAATGTACTGTGCAAGAACTGTCATTTCATAGAATGCCGGTCATAAAAGGAGCCCTCTCAGAGTCCTCAAGTTCAGTTTAATGCTTTCATACTTTAATACAATAAACAGTTTCCCTCTGGGATCAAATCAAATACAAATCTGTTCTAAATCTCTAATCTAGTCTAATATAATTTAATCTAATCTAAATGTAAGTTCAAATGTAATTTTTATAACAGTCGCCTTTGAGCTTTGGCATGTGATGAGAGTAAAGTGTGTTATTCATTATGTTTATCAGTTGCTGTTTTAGTCATAGGTTTTGGGGTGTGGCCTCTTATAGTATGTATATGTTTAAATTATTTAGAAGAGAGGTAACCTTTACCTGAGTGAACAGGAGCAGTTGGAGTTTAGAGGCCTTGGATAAGCAAACATTTGTTCCATTTTTTATGGGTTACATCTTCAAAACATCACTTTTCTAAACAGGCTGAAGTGGTGAGCTTGCATGGAGATTTCCCATCATGCTGTAACCCATTACTGGAGGAACTTGCAACCATTTGGGAACCTTTGTCGCATGTGGATGTTTTTATGAACCATGGAGAATGTTCAATGGGCTCTGTGAATAATTTGTAGCTTTTTTTTCTTTGCTAATTATGTTTGTTTGTAACAGTTGGCCTCCTGGAGCTTGCTTCTGATCATGCCTCCATACGTCGGAAGCAATTTAATTGGATTTATATTGAACTACGATTGACTGGCAGTCAGCCTGTTCCATTAATAATTTTTACTTGGATTATAGTGAGACTAGGAGAAATTGGTAGCAACACCCAAGCAATCACCTGGAACACCACGATGATCATCTAGCCACCTCAAGCAACTATCTGAGATACCATTGCAATCAACTAACAAATCTCTAGGAATGATCTGAAACACCATAGCAACTACTTGGAATATCATAATAACCACTTAGCAACACCCTATCAATCATGTGCATACAAATAACAAACAGTCACATAGCAACACCCTGGTAGTCACCTGCAAAACCAATGCAACAACCTAGCAACACCCTTGCAACCCTCTAGGGTACCATAGCAACAGTTTGGAAACAGCCTAGCAACCACTTGGAATACCATAGCAACTACCTAAGCACACCCTAGGAAACACCAGGAATCATACCAGCTAAACTTTAGCAAACACCTGGAATACCATAGCAACACCTCAGCAACACTATGGAATGTCTTATCAAACCGCTAACATCCTCCAGAGACACCATAGCAGCCACCTAAACACATTTTCTTCAAGAAATGAATATTCAAATATAAATAATTGTATATAAGTTATTGTTTTCTACAATATATCAAACATACACTGAGGCAATCATAGGAATTTATGGCCAAAATCTTTATATTATACAATCATGGTAATTCCACGGAATAACAACAAATGTAATAATTTTTTTTTTTTTATTATTATAAACACGGATTCATGCTAAAACAAATATTTCAGCTCATGTTTAACAGCCCAACGTCTGCAAGGAGCGAGGATGGAGCTGATTTAAATGCTGTAAAGGGGGCGGCGAAAGTCGGATACATTAAGTCTATGGATATTCATGATGGAACCATTATTGTAATGAAGTTAAGGCCATTTTACATCCAAGACTCACCCGGCCTCAGCGTTTCGAATTTAATTAATAACCAAGACTTCAGTCTGGGACACACTTAGAAAGATTTTTAGCCCAAAGAGGATTAATTGCTGTTAACCTAATGGCACGATTTCAGTGTTTCATGTTTAAAGGACTACTAGAAGTAATTCTGGATAAAAAAATCAAGTAAGGCAGAGATTTCAAACAGATGGTCATCTAGAAAATGGTTTTATAATACATCTGGGGATGATTAAAGTCATTTGGTGGACGGTGCAGCTGTGTGTATGTACTCTAGAAAATGATTTAATATTAGTGGATAGTCAGACTAACCCCTTCCCCCCGGCACTCAAACCACTTCCCCGCATCGGTTCTTAGAGCGGATTGTGTTTATAGCCCAGTCCCAAATGGAACCATAAGCCCTTCAGTTCTCCTCACAATCCACAATCATCACTACTTTTTTAATGAACTAATTAGCTGATCTGCTGTGGCTCAGCTGAGATTAACAGCACAGAACATCTTGATGAGTAGTTAAATGAACAAACAAATGCATCTCCACTCATATCCAAACATCTTCCTCCTCATTGTGTTGGCTGTAAAACCATCCACACTGATTGTTCCTTAACTGTTTCTCCGTGGAATTTTAGCCAAGTGGTCTCTCCTGAATTGCTGAGTTCCTCGCCGAATGCAGAAAGTGCACATGGAAAGCACTCAAACATTAGCGCACTCCCTTGAAAACCAAAATGGGACATGGGACACCTTGTCATGAAGCTGAGGCATTGAATGTTTAAGCAAATGGACTAATGTAATGAAGAAAATACACAAAGTAAACAACACCACACTGAAGCACAGTGGCTCCTTTAACTCTAAGACTTAGCATCACACAGTTGCGCTGCCTGACTATTTTCCATTAAAACATCAGGTCACACTGGTGTGATCTGGAACATTCAACACTGAACATTCTAACTGCTGTGCAACACTGCAGGATAATGGAGATTCAGGATTACTGTTGATACACCGTCTTCTTTACATCTGACAGTCCATCAGTAAATACATCACACTAAACTTGGGTTGCGTCCCAACAGCTGACAGACGGCACATCGTGCAGGACACTCAAGAGCACTGTCACGACAGAGGACAGCCGCTACACCCGTGTAGCATGATGGAAGAACCCAAACGGAATAGCACGAGAGGATTGGTAGATCATGCACTTTGCTATAAGAACGTTCTCTATCACCAAGGTTAGGATTCCCACTGGAACCTGCGTTCTCACTCACACACAAGGTATGATAAATGGCTGGGAGTGATGACTCTATGACTGAGCATGAGTCATCACTCCCAGCCATTTATCATACCTTGTGTGTGATGTGATGTGCTCATTTCCGAGTCACCTGGTGTGTCACGTGACCTCTGTGCGTGACAGCACCCCCCCTCCAGGACTGTCGTCAGACAGACCCGGCGGGGAGGATACCCAACGACGGTAATCCCGGATCAAGGAAGGATCCAAGATAAACTGCCCGGGGACCAAAGATTGCTCCTTGGGACCATAGCCGTCCCAGTCAACGAGATACTGAGTGCCGCGGCCCCTCCGACGTGAATCAAGAATGTGATGGACGGTATAAACCAGGCCACTGTCCACTATCCAGGGGGGAGGTAGGGCAGGAACCTGGGAGACATAGGGGAAAAACAAGAGGTTTTAAACAGAAATATGAAAAACAGGATGGACACCAGGCAGCTGGAGCCAGTAGGTGACAGGGTAAATTCTATGAATTATTTTACAGGGTCCAATAAACGGGGGGGGGGGGGTTTCTTGGAGGGGGTGTGCAAGTGCAGGTGTTTTGTGGATAGCCATACCCTGTCACCAACATGGAACAAACGTCCTGGAGGGTGCAGATGGTGGTGCTGCCTGATGTACTGGTCATTGGCCTTCTGGATGGCAGTCTTGATGTTCAAACATTGGAGGCTGGAAACCATTGTTAAAGGACTGAGACCTGTTGCCAAGGCGACTTGGAGATTATGAGACAGGTCAGCCCAAATGAGGTAGCGGGCCAAGGAGCGCTGCCGATCAGCCGTAAAACAGAAAGCGCTCCAGCTGTTGGTTCGCTTGCTCCGTCTGACTCTTCATCTGAGGATGATATCCAGAGGAAAGGCTGCTGGATGAACCAATCAGATGGCAGAAGGCCTGCCAGAATTTGGCTGTGAAGTGGGGCTCTCTGTCCGAGACAATGTCCCTGGGGAAGCCATGCAAATGGACTACATGCTCTAAAATTCCGCAGTGGTTTTGGCAGTGGGGAGTCCGGCTAACCAGGTGCACAGCCTTGGAGAACCGATCCACGATGGTTAAGATCCTGGATGGTAAGAAACATGAAAATCACTCAACCATCATGGGTTGAGCTGTTTGACTTCTTGTATGGATGGAAGATTCTGATAATTGGTCCAGACCGTAAATGGCTCACCGCTGCCCCAGAACCAGTGATGCCACTCTTCCAGGGCCCACTTCATGGCCAAAAGCTTGCACTCCCATACCCCGTGTCGCTGTTGAGTGGAATTACATTTTCTGGAGAAGAAACTGCAAGGATGAAGTTTCTGGTCCATACCATGCTGGAAAAGAATGGCTCCTACACCCACAGGCGTCCACCTCCACAACGAGTGATTTAGCTGGATCAGGATGAAGGAGGACAGGAGCTGAGGTGAAGAGCAGGCACAGACAATGAAAGGCCTGAACAGCTGATGAGTTGAGATTTAAAGACTTCTTAGATGGCTTAGTAAGAGTGGTCAGCGGCAAATGACCCTCCACAGCTGTTGTTTTTGTTACATGCCTTTATAAAACATCTTTCTTGAATATTTATCATCCTTACAAAATAATTCATAACTACTATGGAACTGTAACCATAGCAACACAGCTTGTACTGTTGTTCAATAAATATAATAATCCTGTTAAATGAATCGTAAGTCAAACGAGTCATACCAGTATCAGAGTGACTGTCACCTCCCTGACAAAGGTGTGTTTATCTGCTCTGCAGTCAGGCAGAGCAGCCGGAGTGAATATAAGAACAATTCATAACACAAAGTAACAACTGTCGAATTGTGGCATGGCACGCTGGTGCACACGCAAAACGACATAGCAACGGGTAGAACTGTTAAAAACTCCCCCGCTGAAGGGTTAAAGACCAGACAGGATTGGAAACAACTGTGAAAGGAGGGGTAACATATTACACAACAGGTGAACACACTGATCAAGAGGTGTGACAAGGCATAACAATAATAACAAAATCACATTGTCACAAGCACATTGAAAATGTGAGCCAATGTTCCGCCAGCCTGGACCAGAAGGCATCCTGTCCAGGAGTTACCCCAGTTTAGTGTTTCCCCTGCCTTTTAACACCCACTTCAGCTCAGCAAGGGGTGTTAATGAGCTGATTAACTGTAGCAGGTGTGCTGGGAGCAGTGAGAAGGGAACTGTGCCTCAAGGACCAGGGTTTAGAAACACAGGGGTAAACTACAAGGGGTGAATTAGACAAAGACACTGCAGGGACAAATGTTACAGACCCCAGAACAGGGGAACCCAAATTTGGTCCTCCATGCTGGTCTCTAGCACAGAGTGGAGATTTACCTGCTCAAAGACAAATGGTTCAGCTAATCACTCCAGGACAGTATTTGAACCCTCCTACCCTGGAGCCTTGCAGAGGACCACTGGACTTTGAGTGTGTAATTTGGGATGGGTCTTATTTTACGTTCTTTCTTCGTGCTGACATCTGATTGGGTCACAAAAAGACTTTGGTTGTATCTGCCTCAGCTCCACCCAAGTACAGCCGGAGTGAACAATTGCGGAGCATCTTTAGAAAGCTGGGGTGTCAGGGTTTGTGTAGTTTCCTTACATGCAACATAACATAACATTATTCATTTTGTTATGTGCAATACTCTGCTGGCCTCACTCTTAAAGTGTTTACATATGTGCAGGTAAAATTCTCAACATGTTCTTCATTAACCACTTTAACAGAAACGGGTCATGAACAGGAGAGTGACTTGCTCATCAGTAGTAGTGAAGAGCAGTGTGAATAAATTAAAAATGACAAAAGAAGTGTTTTTCTCAAGACTTTTGAATGATTGTTGGGATGCTCTGTATCATTGAATACAGTTACTGTAGGATGGCGAGCTCAGTAATAATACTGTGGACATTGCATTTTTGTTTTCTTTACCTTCTGTCATCTTTTAGAATAGAATGAACTCCAAAATCCTCTGTAAAACTGCATGTCTTTCTTGTTTTACAGTAGACCATCATGATGTCTGCTTATCCATCCATCGTCTTATCCTAACTAGGTTGGGGGGGGGCGCGTACTGGATTCTATCTGGATTCTACCCTTGACAGGTCTCCTGTCCATCACAGTTACACCTAGAGGCAATTTAGCATCCAGCACCCAGCAAAATCAAGGAGAACAAGCTCCATTTCCAAGCTTACACAGCCACCCTGGCCAGAAATTGAACCTAGGCCTTTCTTGCTGTGAGGCAACAGCACTACCGACTGCGCCATGAAATACTTTGTTTAGTGTTTTGGGAGATAAGTTTGGAGAATTTTTCACTTTGAGGGTTTTCAATCAATCTCCACTTTTTTGTACATCTGGTTCTTCTCAGTTATTTTAAGTATAATGTGTGGGTGTTGTGTTGCATGATGTTTTAAAGTTCTCTCCCAGAGAAATCTCCCAGGGTGTTCCTCAAGGATCTACATTAGACCCTTTCACTTTTTACCATCTACATCAACAGTATCACGTGAATTCAGTATCTGTTATGATACTGATGTTTAAAAGTTCTCTTTTACAAAAATCTCTATATGTTGCCTTTTCCTTCCTACCATTCACATCAAAAGCATGTCTTGTCAGTATAAATAAGTGCCAGACTGTGCCACTCCACTTTGCTAGTCCAACTCAGCATGATCCACCTTCACAATCCATAAAGACACTTACAAGCTGACTCAATGTCTATATTTACTCTTTAAGGAGACGTTATGCCATGGTCAAATAATAACAGTGTCAGATAATTCCCTTCTTCATCTTGAGCGTGTAGCGTAAGAGTGATGATTAGAGGCCTAATAACGAGGCACTCCAACTTCAGAAGAGCAGGTGGCTTTGGAGACGTCTTATCTTTACCCTACTCTTAGCTTCTTATTCCCTTTTATGTAAGTGTTAGCCTTTTATCTTAATTGTCATTAAAAGGCTTCGTCAAGTGCTACCTGATCCCTGCTAATAACCCTGCAGAGCTTCCCAGCAGCGTCACCTTGTTAAGAGTCATTTTAAAGATGCTCGCTAGAATGTTTTGATATTTACGTTTACGCCATTTAGCAGATGCTCTTATCCAGAACGACCGGCATAAGGGCTTTGTTCTCTACTGGGAAAATGTATTCACAAACTACTGTGAATACACCAGGCCCAATTTGCGTACTATATTGTTTATATTAAGGGTTTCCTCAGTTAAGAGCTAATGGCAACTGCAGCGATATATATGTGTTTTTATTCAGTTGAAGAGATAAGAGTCCACGTGCCACACTGCTTTGATGGAAGGATTTTCCCCTTTCGTTTTCCTCCTCCTCTGGGTCCTCCTCCTCTCCTCTCCCAGCCTCCAGCTCCTCCGCTCTCATTCCCACAGTTACCTTGACGCAGCACAAGCCGCGTGAGCTTTGCATCTCATTGACAGATTGCTGACAAAGGCAAGATAATCAGGACAGTGGTGAAAGAAGGGTTGTTTAGGAAGGGAAAGAAGGGAGGGATGGTCAGAGAGAGAAGGAGAGAGAGAGAAGCTTGGTAAACAGCAAATGAGAAGAATCAGTTCTTAAACACAAAAATCTGCAGAGCTGAGCTTTCTAGATCTACAATGTAATTTGACAAGCTGCTCCAAAGCCTTTGAAACTGTTGACTTCTGAAGTTTCCTCAGTTCCTCAGTTCTTCAGTTCCTCAGAATACCAGCAGGTTCAGGGACAGTTTCTACCCATCAGACTACAGAACTGCTGCTGAGTACTGAATGCTTTGCACATCCCGCCTTGAACCGTATTCCTTCTTCACTCACTTTAAAATTATAGTCACTTTAAAACTACAGCCACTTTAAAACTAGAGACACCTAAAAACTGCAGTCACTTTAAAACTACACTCACTTTAAAATGACATTCACTTCAAATTTACAGTCACTTTAAAACTACACCAACTTTAAAATTACAGTCACTTTAAAACTAAACTCACTTTAAAACTACAGTGACTTTAATGCTATAGTCACTTTAAAACTACATTCACTTTAAAACTACACTCACTTTAAAACTACACATTTTATTACTGGTAATGATGTTCCCTTGTCCTGTGTATATGACAATAAACTATAAACTTGAAGTGAGTTCTGGAGATTGCAGGGTGTTCCTCAGGGTTCCATGTGAGGCCCTGTTATTTTATCTACGACACTGACAATACTGTCTTCATTTCAGTAGAATAAACACCTGAATTTGCCTAAAACAGCTTGTGGGTAGATCTGCTGTCACCACCCATTGATTAAAATTATTATTCCTTCCTCCAATTAAAGAGACATCTGCAACTGACTTCATCAACAATGGTTCATCACACTCAGCCCTAAAAAAGTACTTCTTGTTGTAACTGATTATTTCATTCAACTGAACTAAATGCTTTAAATGGAACAATGCAAAGCAAAACAAATAGGCAAGATGCACAAACATTATACTTTACATCAATGTAGAGCACAACGCTCCTGCTTCTAAGGTGGTTGTGAAAACAGACCCTGTTGTGTAAACAGGCACTGCAGTGTTCAGCTCCACACTGATGTTTGGTTCAGTTTTAGAGCTCACAATAATCATGCTGTGTCCTAAACCCCGTCCACAAGTCTGATCCCCTTTAATGAAGAAGTTTAGATCACTTTCACAGCTCACAGAACATCATCCTGCATCTTCAACCATGTCCACAAGTCTGATCCACTTTAGTGAAGAGCTGGATGTAGTTTGAGGGTCCAGAGAAGTTTTGGGTGGTTAAAAGATTTGGGTGACTATTGACTTCTAGTGTTAGCAGTGTTAACCATGTAGCTGTTAACCTTGTAAAGGAGCCGACTTTGGACTCTAAATGTGTCTTGACTGAATGGGCACATCTGGACTCAGTGGAAAACATATTTTTTGCCAGACTGTTTCTTTAATGCCCTTGATTTCCGAAGAAATTCTGGATCAGCAGGTGTCTACACACTCCTGGATGTGGAGTGTGTTTCTGCGACAGTCTCTCCGCTCTGTGGCTCTAGTTCAAACAGCGCAGCAAAGTCAAAGAGGGTGAACCTTTATGTTTAATTAATCATTTAGCTCAACAGTATTAAAGGCTATTTTTGGTTTTCAAGACCTTCAAGGCCAAAATTGACAACTGTTCATGTCCTTCTAAAGCAGAGCGACATCAAATATGACCAGCATTCATAAACCTTTTATGACAACCGACATAAGCCCACAAAAACATATACAAAGGCTTATTCCACCAAATATCATTTGCTATAAAGTCTGCTTTAGTCAATTCTGATTTCATCTCCCCTGACAAAATGTTATTGTGAAATAAAGGTTATTGAAAAAGGTATGTAGTTGGTTATTTACATGTTTGTAATGTAGCTGTTTGTGTATGCTAACCGCAGCTTTGTATGCTTGTAGTTTGCTGCTGCTCTTTAGGTTTCGTTTATGCGGTTTCTTTTGGTTAGTCCGCCGCCTGAGTGGTCCATAGTTGGTTTGGCCCAGGCGGACTAACTTTGATTTATTTTTATTTTTCTTTGTCTTTGTCTTATTTGTTAGCACTGTGGACTGGTCAACGGTAGAGTTACAAAGTCATACTGACATACGATTGAAGTGTGCACGGTTTTTTAATACATTTGCAGTGTCACAGAATATGAATTAATGTGTATGCCACCATGAATTGAACACATGTGTTTGTGAGACACGTTCAGTGTGTGAAACGCTTATGCATGACCGAGGGAGAGCTAACCCGATGAATTACGTGGCCAGTCTGTTGGAACAGTGCTAATGTTTCTTTTGTTTTGTTTGTGTTTTATGTAACCACCACCCTCTCTTTGTAATAAAAGAACGAATTTGGAAACTAGCAATTGTGGTCTTGATGTTGTTAATCCTCACAAGTTTACATTATGATTGCGGACACATGTTGTAGTAAGCCTTTAAATGTTAAGCCTTTAAAAGCCTTAAATGTTATTTAGGATTATGTCAGACATTATGAAAGATTTGTGTATATGCCATGTAGTCTTATGAACATTGGCCGTTAGTGAAGTTTTGCCCTTTTTAAATTGATTTGATCAGAAGCTCGGTGTTCATAAAGCTTCATGACTCCTTTGTAAACATTTTATAAACCTGCATTAACATTTATAAAGGGTTATTCCAACACACATAACTTGTGATAAAGGATGCTTTAGTTAGTTCTGATTTCATTTCTCCTCAGAGAACGCTATGAGAAGGTTAGTATTC
>JBBIGA010100299.1:0-5000 GCA_037576975.1 Alestes dentex | reverse complement strand
ACTGATACAGGCTGAATGTTTTTTTTTTTTTTCATATTTATTTATTGTATAATTTATGGTTTCAATTTTATGGTTTCAATTTATTTATTGTGGTTTATAGGCTGTTTGTGAGCCTGCTGTGTGTTTAGTTCCAATTTGTTGGTCCCATTTTGTGGCTTTCTGGCCGCCCTAGCCATGACCTCACAATACCCGCTCCGAGTCTCTCTCTCCACTAGACACTTTTAAGTTGACTCACCCCTCCACTCTCTCTCCCCGTACATTACTGAGGGGACTTGACCCCTTTTTTGTGCCAAAATTCAGTAGGGCTCAGGTGAGAAGCAGTGCCAAATTACAGCAATAAAAAGAAGAAGAAGGAAAAAAAACAGAACATACTGTGATTACTTTCACAATCACACAAATAATAAAACAATAGTGTGACTGCTGAGGTAATGACACTAATTAAATCCTACCTTTTTTGCTCCCCAAGATCCAGATTTTAGGAACAGTTTTCTAGGCTTCCTGAAGGACTTTCAAAGACTCTCCTTTTGACCAGTTTCAGAGGAATGTTTTTGTTTGGTAAGACACACAGTGACCTACGTATGACTCTTTAAAGCAGAACAAAGTAGATCTAACTTGAGGCCTGAACCAGTGAAGAACCAGGAGCAGATGATTCCAGATGATCAGGCGATGATCAGTGTACTGGTGGTGCTGAATGCTGAATGTTCAGAAAGCCTTTATTTAGGCACCTTGAATCTTTAGGCACTTTGCAGCCTGTCACAATAGAACATTTGTTTATTTCGTTTAATTTTCTCAAATTTAATGAACTAAGATTGTAAGAAATAATGAAATAAAATCAGTGCATACTAATGTTGCTGTTCCTGTCCCTGTTGACATCATTCAAATGGGTGTTCATGCTGGACCAGTTCTCCCACCATGGAGTTCCCCCATGCTCCTTTGACCCTCCTGCTGAGCCTGAAAGCAGAAATCCTTACCTGCTGCTCACCTGAGGGGCCTGAAAGCCTCGGCTGGATGTCATGGAGATATTTTTGCACAGCCCGTTGGGGAGCTAAAGGCTATAGAACATTAAATGGCACATTGAACATCATACCAAGTCCCTTAGACCTCCTCTCATCATAAGGTCTGTTTCTGGACTGGATTTAATGGGATGCATGTTTCCACTCAGTAATCAAATGCATCTCTGGTCAGTCAGACTGAAACCCCAACACTATGTGGCAAATATATGCAAATCAGCTCACCTAAAACAGCCAATCAACTCGCCCTTGCTTTTCTGTTTTGTTCAAAAGAAAAGCCCAGTTTTGCAGCAACCAAATTAGCGTTTACAAGAAAAGTCTTTAAATGATCAATACTCGGCAACTGATCATCGATTGAAAAGTTGTATAAAAGTGCACAGGGTGGGGGCAGGGTATAATTCACATGTCAGAGATGGAATATTGCCAAGATTTCAAAAACTGTAGGAGGAGAAGCCATGCCAAAATACAGCCATAAAGATATAACAAATAAAACTTAGGAAGAACACTAATCACACTAACAGCCTTCCGACTCATTTATACCTGCTATAGTCATGTGGACGGTTTCTCATCAGATTTGTGCACATTGCACTCAGCACTAAAATGTGTTAGTCAGACTGAAATCCCATCATGTGGTGAATCTGCAAATCAGTTCTACTGTAACATCCGATCAGCTGCGCCACTCCTGGTTTTTCTGATCTGTACTGAAGAAAAGCCCAGTTTTGCAGCAACGGTGTCAGTATTTACAAAAGAGACAGGTTAGAATAATGATCTCATGCATTGTTGCCGTCATGAACCACGTGTGTTAAAACACGTGGCAAAGGTGAAGTTTATCCAAGCTGGAGCTAAATTTGAGTTTAGCAGCTTGTCCAGAGTGGTGATGGAATTAAAATCACACTCAGAGGAGATTAACTGGAGGAGCAACAATGCTTTATTAAGTGGCCTGGATGGGATGCTCTCTTCTGTAAGCAGAATAGCAGGGGGCGCTGTGACAGCCCTGGGAGAGATCTGGGTGCTGAATGTGTCCTCAACGCTATAACACGTGTCTGGATTTGTCTCAGAATCTCCTGAAGGGGTTTGAGTGATTTAGATTTAAATCTGGTTTAAATGCGTTGTTCACACCTGAATGTTTAATGCGTATCAGAATAATCCAGATACAGTCCTACTAATGACCAGGTGTAAACAGGGTATAAGGAACATTTAACCATCAACCCTGATGGTGCCCCCTGCTTGACTTCCACCACTGAACAGCGGCATTGCTGCTCTTTTAGTTCAGATTAGGCTACTTGAAACATTCCTATTCTGCAGTTGCTGGATTTTAGGCTCACATTTACACATTATGGTCCAGAATCTCATGTTTGGTCTTAAAAGGCCAGTTCAGCACCATTAAGCGCGTGCAGATCACTGACTTCAGAAAAAGTATTCTTTTTCTCTGCTGTTTTCTTGCGAAGGAGTACAGCATGCACACTCGCCCACTCCACAACCAAAGAGATTCACAACCATCCTAATTATCCAGAAAGCCAGCGTAGAAGCCTTTCTCCTGGTTCCTCCAGCCTTCTACAAAGCTGCCAGCTCTGAAACGCACTCACCAGTGAGGAGCCAGGGCTCTGGCAGGGCCTGTTTCTGAGGAGTGACTGTTGAAGATAATAGTGGTGTTTATAGGGGAGGCAGGACCTGTTTGACGGGGGGTAATGAGCACCCTGGTGGGCAAACGCTGCCTTCCCCCGGTCGACTCTATTTATAACGCACGTCTTTACTTCCACACACACCCCTCTCATATATTTTTTTGTGTGGGAGTGTGTGTGCTGTTTTCTCCTCCATGTCTTTCCCAGCTGATTAAGATGAGACAAGTGCCGACAAATTGCTGTTTTTCAGCCCCGACAGCAATGGGAGGGTTCTAAGAAGCCGCTGTCGGGACTCAGACGTGTTGTTTTGATTTGCCGAGCTGCCAGGACAAATACTGCTCCTACATTTGCAAGTGTGTGTATGTGTGTGTGTGTGTGTGTGGGTGGGTGTGTGTTTGCATGTGTATGTTTGTGCAATTATCTCTACTTAAGAAGGGGGTGTTGCCCAAGATGATGAAATCATGAATGCTGGATGGTTGTTAGAACATTTGGCAGCTCTTCACATGGAAAAATGTTTTTTTCTGCCCCAAAAACACTTTTATTAGTAAAACTAAATGAAGCCAAGGCTGATCTTATGATTACAAGTTAAGGGTCAGATGGAGAGCAGCTCCAGCGTTGGTCCTGGAGAAGTCCAGCAAAGAACAGACCAAAAACATTAAAGTATCACTGTTAAAAGAGGAATGATTCAAGCAATATATGAAGAAATGAAGGTGGATCCAGACTTTTGTACGGCACTGTAAATGCCAAACACTGTTATCTATGAACACAAGCTCACTTTTGAGCATGTGAAAAATAACATGCATTCCATTTTTTACTCTGTCAGTGAACAGAGTTAGCTGATGTTAGTGTCATTCCTGGCTGGTTGTGGGGGACCCATAACTGTTTAAAGGTGTAAAGAATTCTTGCGATTTATGCAAATGTGTGTGAAAGCACAGTTAATTCAAAAGCCTGTGGGTTTATATTCCAGGTGCTACAGATGGGAAATCAGAAAGACATGCAGCTCACAGAAACATATACTTGGCTTTGAGCTCTGACTGGCCTCCTACCAGCCGGGAACCTGAACACAGGCAGCTGCTTGAGTCAGTCGAAGTTGGAGTCTGACCCAGAATCGGAGTTGGAGTTGGAGTCTGACCTGGAGTTGGTGCAGAAGTCTGACTCAGAGCCGGAGTCCAAGCTGGAGTCGGAGTCAGAGTCTGGAGTGGAGTCTGCGTAGGAGTTGGAGTTGGAGCCTGAACTGGAGCCGTTGGGCCAGCGTTCAGGTTTGCTCAGTGAGCAATAATGTACATCACTGTCTCAAACAGAGGGAGCACAAAAACCTCTGAAACCTCTTGAAAATCCCCCAAAAGCCCCCCAAAGCCACAAACAGGCTCTTTAGCCCAGAGAGTTAAACAGAGTGATTTAGTCACTGTGCCTTAAAGACAAAAGTGCAAAAGTCAAAAACCTCCTTTTCACCCATTTATCATTCAGCCAGGATTGTTGTCGACTCTTTAGAGACCTTTCTTTAGTGATGTTTTTTGTTTTTTAAGCATTTTTAGGAAGTTTCCGATCACAAAATGACAACAGTCGTTAAACCCTGTTGACGTCAACAAAACTATAGAGGGAGGGGGAGGGGGAGAGAGAGAGTAGAGAATGAAAGAGAGAACAGAAAGAGAGAGAGAGCAGAGACAGAGAGAGCGTACAGAGAGAGATTGCAGAGAGAGAAACAGTGAACAGAGAAAAAGTGAGAGAGAACTGAAAGATAGAGAGTACAGATTAAGAGAGTGAATAGAGAGAGGGAGAACACAAAGAGAGAGAGAGAGAGAGAGAGAGAGAACACCACAAGGGGTTAATAAGGAGGTTTTTCTTGAGGTTGTATAAAAATAAAATAGAAATAATGGTGGACATACAGAGCGTCACCGAGGCGGCAGGAACAAAACACCCTCTTTGAAGTTTTCATCTATCATATGCTTGACGTCTGTTGTCTAATCTGTTCTTTTCCAACACGGTTCTGCAGAGCAGTGCTGTGTGTTCTATGTCACATTTATTTATTAGAACCTCGCAGAATGGTGTATTGCAGATCAGAGTCATAACTCTGAGGTGGGGCAGGTATTGTCAAACAACCTTGGTGTCAGGTTATGAGCTCTGAGAATATTCAATAAATGATTTTGCATCACTTTGCAAAAATACTATTTTCCGTCTGCCAAACTGATGAAGTAGATGAAATGAAAGAAACGGGAATAAATACTATATTTTGCTGTAAAGTGCCTAAAGATACAAGGTCCCTAGATAAAGGTGTTCCAACCACTCAGCACTCAGCACCACCAGTATACTGATCACCACCTGATCATCTGGAATCATCTGCACCTGTTTCTTCACTGGTTCAGGCCTT
>JBBIGA010100278.1:0-10978 GCA_037576975.1 Alestes dentex | reverse complement strand
CACACCTTCACACACACCATCATACATCTACACACCTTCACACACACCATCATACATCTACACACCTTCACACCCACAATCACATATCTACACACATCATTTCCAGGTTTAGTAGATCTGTGTCACATAGTGTGATTTGTAATGATCTTATAAGATTGCTGTAAAAGGTATTAGTGTGAATGTGTTGGGTATGAGGTGCTGCTCGCCACATACTGGAGTAATGTCGGACCAGCTCGGACAGTGAGAGGAAGGAGATTTTGCCGGTGACGTAGAAGCCGCCGGCATCCAGGTTGCGGATTCTGTAGTGCTTGATGATATCGCCTTGCGTGTGGTCCAGATCTCGCACAGACAGAGAAAAACTTCCTGCAGAGCAATGGACAAACATTTTAGATCAAACTAATTCAAACGACAAACAGGCTAGAAGTTTCTCTACAGTCCAGGAGAAGAGGGAAAATTATGGGCCCTCCCCAACCATGATTAAGCATAGTCCTGGACCACACAGGATATAGTCCAGGACTAGGATAACATTAATTTCATAAATGCAATTCTACACTAAAAAGATAAATTTGGACGCCAAATCTCATAGAATTTAGTCCAGCAGGCTTGACTTTTTAATGACCTGAGCCTATGTAATCTATTTCCTAATTATTTCCTTTAAAGTGTCTTTTTTTCTCTCTTACCTGGTGAGGTCTCGCTCTCTCGGATCAGGAAGGAGCCTTGTGTGTTTCCTGGAGCCAGCAGGAGTCTCATGGCATCGTTTCTCGAGAGATTCTTAAAAAACCAGCTAGAAAAACACAAAAAATTTATGTATAATTTTTTTTATGACTTTCCTGCTACTTTATGTGTCAGAAGCAATCAACCCAACAATTTCATATGATCATTTTTCCAACATCTATTTAGGCCATTTTTGTCTTTGTGCCTTCACAACCAATACATGTAAACAATCTCCGTTCTGATTGGCTGTCCTGTATTGTGCCTCACACAATAGCATGCCTGAAACACTCCTTAGAACTGAATGGTTGGGCCTAAACTGTCCACATAAGTTGACCATTTCAATATATATGTGATTGTATTGACTTTTGTGACATCACAAAAACAACAGCACTTTTTGAAACTTTACCATTTTTTACACATCATTTATTCTGGAGACAATTTTCAGTGATACAGGCACTTTAATATGCTGACATATGTAAACGTAATGTGTCACTGACTGGTTATATGGAAAAAATCCTTCACAGTGATGGAAAAAGTATTCAATATTCAAGATATTCAAGATTTTAGACTGCTTATATATCTGTTATTGCTCGCTTTGGCTTTGGCCTGAACCTGGATAACATCCAGCATTTCCTCTATTTGTCTTAAAAAGCAATATAATTGCTTGTAAGATAATTATATTTGACCTGCTGCTGTCACTCTTAGACCTTTTTATCTTACTTTAAGTCATTTATGGCACAAAACAAGCCCAAAGAGACCCACATCAGATTATTGTTGCTACTGTTAAAATGTTATTTAAGAAGCCTCCCAATAACCTGTGTTTCTGCAAAGATCAATAACATATGGTCATTCATATAGTCACTCACCCCAATACCAAAAAAATATGTACACAGAGCATTTTAAATGCAGATCACAATAATAAGCATAACATTTAGTTTCCATGCACACTAACAACATTCAGTCACAATCTATGACAATATAAGTCTATTGGTAAGACCCTATTATGAGATATGTAAAGGGTATGAAGTGCATATTTTGAGTAATTTCATAATAGTTTTAGTAGTCTTAGTAGTAGTAATTATGACTTGTTTTCTTATTTTTATTGGGAAATAAATGATATTTACCCTATTTTGTCTCAATATAACTGTATATATATATATATATATATATATATATAAAACTGACCATACATTTCATAAATGGGGGTTCTTTTATTTATGTGTTTGTTTCTTTCTTTCTTTCTTTCTTTGTTCATTTGTCTGATTGTTTGTGCATTCACCCCCCCCCCCCGTTTTTCTTGTAAATGTGTCTGCTAATCACTTTCTTGTGCTTGCATTTCCATTGTGACTAACAATAGAAACCCACCACTCAGCAAACAGAAAAAGAAAAGAGAAACCTGCCATGTGCCGTTTGTTCCGTTATCACAGTAATTACTTTTACTGTCAGTTCAAAGTGACGCAGTCTCCCATTCTGTGAGCTCTGTGTTTTTTTACGTCACTTTTTTCCATCACTAAGGTGCCTTAATTTCCTCCAGCTATCAGTGAGGGAGGCCTTTCGAAGCCCACGGCTGTAGAGATTCCCCAGAGGTTTTACCAGGGTATTTCCCCGTTCTCCGTATGAGAGGGCCATGAATCACCCCTGTAGTTCTGACGCTTTGACTGGCAGACCCTACGCAGGCTTTACAGAGCTGCTGCTAACAGTGATTTATAAGTGAGTACAGTAAACCCCTGACATTTGCAGGGGTTACATTCCAAGAACACTCGTGAATTTGTGATGTGGTTTAAAAAAATGCCTAAAATGCCTATTTCTATAGTGTAAACCCTAAATATGCCCCAGATATGCTCCCAAAACATTTTAATTTAATTTAAAACTCAGCTTAATACATTACCCTTAAAGATGTAAAGGTAAACCCGTATTCTTACTGTACAGTTTACACTGAACTCCTGCAGTGCTAGAATGTAAATACGGATGATACCCCTAGACTGTACTGTAAATCAGTGTGTGGAGACAATACCTTGCTCAAGGGTATCTCAGTGGTGCCACTAGCAGTCATGGGACTCAAACCCATAACCTTCTGATCACAGGGGCAACTCCCTAACCACTAGGCCACCAGCTGCCCCTGTTTTAGAAACGTTTGGGTGCATGATGCTTAGTATGAACCCAAGCATGCACTCGCAGTGCCATATTATTTTTTTGTTATTTTATTTTGTTTATATATGTTTTGTCACAGAGTGCGACTGATCCTTTCATGTGATCATATTGTTTAATGTAACACTAAAAACATAAGAATAAATCGTGTCACTAAAATCATTCAAGTTCTTTATCGGAATTATGTATTGATGATTGGCTATTTGACCCATTGTCACACACGGGGGTTTAAGCACACTAGGTCGACATTTTGTAAAAAGTTGAGAAAGAAGTTAAATATAAATATAGTGGCAGTGATGCACAATGCACCAGCAGGTCTGTTTCCTCAGCTGAAAACTGATCTGGTTTGCCAGATAAACAGTCGTTATTACAGAAATCCTCCACAGCCTTTTAAAGCTGAGGGGTCGAGCTGTTCTGATTGGTTTATTGCCTAAAACACACCTCTGAATAATTTGGAGACCTGGGAGAACATTTTTACGCCTTGCACAGGCATCAAGTCTGTTTTTTTCCGCTGTCAAAATAGCAAAATGGATTTGGACATGCCCATAAATGTTATATGCGCCTTGTGTTAGATCACCAAAAAAGAGCCCTAAATGTCAATATTGTTGTATCAGCTAATTGTCGTATCAGCTGGATGGCATGAGTGATTCCCGCTTAGATGGGCCAATTATGATCTCTTTGGACTTTTTGGACACTCAGGCATGGATGTTTGTGGCACTATTGGGGACAGATCTCACAAGGCCAATTTTATGAAGTTAGGATGCTTCTATAATACTCTTTTCCTATCGTGGAATAAGGTATTGAAATGACCATGGTCAGTAAACAGACAATGGATACTAGATATTCCTTAAATGTTAATAAAGTGGCCCGAAGTGAGGACAGGCTGATGCGTCAGTGGGTTGCTGTAGCGGCTTTGCTTTCGTTCTGGTTGCACCTTTGCACACAAATGCTTGTAAGCATTTCAGGAAGATAGTCTTTGTGTATGTGTGAATGGGGA
Organism: Alestes dentex; assembly: GCA_037576975.1. Classification (NCBI taxonomy): domain Eukaryota; kingdom Metazoa; phylum Chordata; class Actinopteri; order Characiformes; family Alestidae; genus Alestes; species Alestes dentex. The sequence continues at coordinate 7,119 of JBBIGA010100278.1, read as the reverse complement.
GGGGTGGGGTGTCTCTGCGCAGTTACTTGATTTACTCACGGTTCTGTCTCCATGCTGTTGAGTTTGCCCACAAAGTTGCGCGGGATGTAGCCCCTCTGTCCCGTAGACAGAGACTCCGCCATGTACCACTCTGGATCATCTCTGAGGCAAAGAAACAGAGCACAGTTACTCCAGAGATACATTCCATTTCACTTCATTTTTAAAAGTTCATTTCCAACAACTATTTAATGCTTTACATTACTGTTCCTCATGCCCACAAGTGCTTGAAACATTTTTGGGCCTAAAGTGTTAAGTGCTGATACCACAACATGGGAACAGAACTTGTAGCTTTTTAAGAGAAACGTACTCTCCGAGGATCTTCATCTTCTCTCCTTTTTCAAAGCCTAGGTCATCGCTGTGGCATGGCGAATAGGTGTACATGGCCACCACCAAGGTATCTGTAACGCAGATGTGTTACATGTGAAAAACCCTGATGGACAAACAGTCACGTTTACTGACAGGATTGAATAAAAACAAAGCAATAAATGGCTTCTGATAGAGGCCTAGTCCAGACTGGAAAGATACCAAAACTGTGTGAGTTTATGAAAAAGAACTACTAGGAATGCACTGGAATCCCAGTGTAGTTTATTTTCTGATGAATATCTAATGCGGGTATGTGGGACAAAAGCTTGCCTCAGCTATCTAGTGTTAGCGTATTGACTTGGCTCACCTGAAGGGGCAGCCTCTGTCACTCAAGCCTGATGCTCATCCTGCACTAAAATTTCCTTTAGATTTTAATGACTGAGATTTTAATGATTTTAAAGTCAACAAGCTTCTGTCCTGGTCAAATAACATAACTGGTAATCAAATTTTCATTTTTATTACTTTTCAGTTTCCAAAACCAACCAATTTACATATATAATATAATGTATTATATTATTATTTTATCTAGTATATATGTATAATATAAATGTATTATATCTACTGTATATATTTATAATAATTGTATGTGCCTATTCAGCTTCATTCATTTAGACTGAAATTAGAAAGAGATGAGAGAGGTTGAAAAATGGTCATTTAGTCATTTAAAAACTGTGTTGGGTACATAAACCTCCATTAACGGTACAAGTGGACTCAGGATGTGGGCCTTTTAACTCATCATAAGCCGTCTTTAGCATTAAACCCTCTGCTGAGTAAATGCATTTAGACTGCAGCTTAATCTGATGGGCTAGTCTGGTCATGAACATTAACAGTTCAGTCAATTCTGCCAACAGCCAGCAGAGCACAGCAGCATAGAGCAAGCTGAAATCGTCCACTTTGAGCTACAGGTGATGAGGACATCAAAATGCCCCCATAATCATCCCTAGCAAAACTGATGCTTGTGGATCTAAGTGTGTGAGGGATACACAGTCCATATAGCTGAAGTAGAAGTACTTTATTTGGGAGCAGTGGGGAGCCATCATCATCAGCGCACAGGTCTAGACAGGAGTAGGTCACTGACAGGAATACTAATCCCAGCATGTTTTATGTATGAGCAATGCATAATCCAGAACTGCTGAGACCCTCACAGTCTTCAAACGGAGACTGAAGGCCCACCTCTTCACTGAGCACTGAAGAGAACATCTACATCTTCAAGTCATAAACTGACTTAACTAACACAAACTTCACCAAAAAACTGCCTTCTGTGTGTGTGATCTGATGTGTTCTTCTCTGGTAGAATCGTCTAGCAGCTCTTAATTTTAAGGCTTGGTTTACTAGTATGAGGAGCGTGTTTTCTTTTGTACTACAAAGCACATGTGCAGGTCGCTCTAGTTAAGGGTGTCTTCCAAATGCTGTAAACCTAAAAGTAAATGTAAATGGGAATTGAATACATCTTCCAGATTTTTAGCGATACATGCATGATCCAGGAATACATACAGTCAGGATATGAGGGAAACATAACCCAGATGTGTGAACAAGTCTTACCTGGTAATGGGGAGTTTGGGGGAGGCGTATAGTTGGAGTTGAATGGAAATTTGGCATCAAAACCCATCTGGTGATCAGATAGAAAGAATTAAAGAGAGAAAATGGGCGAAACAGGAAAGAAACAGCGCTTCTAGGTAAAAATTATTCACCCGACCCGTAAATGAAACATCTTTTGATGCGTGAGGTTTTCCACACCAGTAAAAGTGCCGCTACAATTGCTGTATTGTAAAACCAGAAGAATTCAAGCTATTCATCAAAACCGCAGACGGCTCGAAGTGGTGTAGAGAGAATCTAGCACATGTTGGTTTCCAGTTCCAACATGAAACTCGTTAATGGGAAGATTATCTCTATCGCATTAATCGGGGCATCAAATATTTGCCATGGCCTTGGCACATGTGGGCTTTCTGTCGCCAAAAGCAGAAAGGTGGATAAGCCCCCATGAATTCATTTGAACTCTCTCTCTCTATCAGTTTAATGGATCTTAACGCTACACCGGCCCTGACCTATGCCCAACAGTCATTTCCCTGAGAGAATGTGGAATTACTGTTCTTCAGAGCAGCTGTTACGAAACATAAGCAAAACAACAACCAAAAAAATAGTCCACTTTCCACTAGAACAAAACAAACATGACCCCCTGTGGTCTATTTCTGGGGCACTGGCCATTTCCTGGAGTCTGATCCACTATCAGAAGCATTCTCCTTCAGGCCATAATCTAATAAAGGCCCTGATTAAGCCAAGGAAGTGTGGTGGACGTTTCTGGTTCGAATGATTGCAAAGACAAAGAGCGGCTTCCCTGTCAATTACATAACACATTCCGAACCAGGGCTCGAGGTGATCAGAGGGCAGCCATCAAATAACTAGATGTTTCTCCACCTCGCTACACTCACTGGCCACTATATAACACCCCCGCACCCCCCCCCAACCCGGTTTTATAAGTCCACTATATCGCTGCAACTATGGTGTTTTTCCACTGGCACAAGGAACTATGGTGTACTCTGATTATTTGTTTTTCTTTTACAAATAAAGCGACCCGTACCCGAGCTGCTCAATGGCAGGGCCGGAAGTAGGCAGTAGATGAACAGTCACTGCTTTTTCCACTGTCTGAATAACAATGGAGACACAAACTAACACCTTGGAAGTCGGCGAAGCACAAGCACCACTATCTGTTCGGGCTGAAGATAAATTTCAGTGGGAGTTTTCTATGACGCTAACAAATTTGTCTTAACTCGAAAGTGTACCAGGACATTGCTGACAAGTTAGCTAGGTTAGGTTTTCATCGCATGGCCATCAACTGTGTGGAGAGAATTGAATCAGAAACATCATCACCAGGCTGAGATACACCGGAATACCAAAGTGTGCTGCAATTTCAAACATCACAACAGTTGAGGTACAGCATGGTTCCTGTGGACCTGTGGAAAAGTGCCTTTACAGTATGCAGCCCATCGTTTGCTGCCCCCTCTTTGCCAAATTAACCATTGTTCAGTTTGTGGCTGTAGGAAACTGTTGTCCTGATTTTATGTTGTGGGGTGGATCATTCTCAGCACAGCAATAACACAGCAATAACATGTGAATATCCCTGCTGGGTTGAGGGTGGTCCACCACTCAAAAGTATCCAGTCAAGGGTGGCTCTGTGGTCAGAAACTGCCCACTGATGAACCACAGTGCAGCCAGTAAACTAGCATTATGTGACATATGGGTATCACAAATGTCACAAAATGAATAAGGACCTCATTAAAAGGTTTATGTGCGAGTTTCTAGTCCATTCTAATTTGTCAACTATTGGATGAAAGTGAGTACAAAATTCTGGTTTCAAAGTGACTGCAATTGCTGCTGCTGTTTTTAGCAACTGAAACAGACTCCATGTATCAATTTTATAATAAATAGCATGTTATACAGCATCAGAAACCACATAAGCAAGACTGCTTAACAACTTTGTGGGTAAGTGTGTGATGATGTAGGCCTGCAGTGCAAACTGGTGAGCTATCAGCTTCCATCACTACATTAGCTACGTTAGCCTAGCAGTCATAAAATGCTTGTTTCAGACATTCGACATGTCTTAGCTGATCAGTTACTTTCGGGGTATGTAAAAAGTTGGTTTGGTGGAAATTAAATTCACTCAATATTTGACTTAGTCCAAAGTTTCCCTCCTTAGTTTAGATCTGGAACACTAACATTGCTAAATATTAGAAGTCAATAGTAAACCTAATCTTTTCTATAAAAATGTCCACAAAACTTCTCTCAACCCTCATTCAACCATCATTCAGCTCTTCATTGAGGTGGTCCAACATCTAAACGGCTGGTGCTATTGGTGTTTACCATGAACCTGCAAGCAGCCTTCCTTTTTAGACAACAGGGTCTGTTTTCACAAACCACTCCAGGAATAATCAAGAATAATTTTTTCTACAATGGAATCTGATCCAAGATCAGTCCTCCTAACTATTTTGTGAACGCCAGCCCTGGTGTCTACAGCAGTGAAGTTTGGTTCAGTTTTTTCAGTTCATACTGAGTCCTAAACCACGTACACAAGTCCGCTCCACCTTAATGAGGTGCTGGATGTTTGTTTGAGCAGGTTAAGAGAAGTTTTGTGCATGTATTTTTATGTAAACAATTTGGTTGACTATTGACATCTAGTGAGTGTTAGAAATATAAGCCTTTTAGCTCCAGTGCTAAACTTGAGCAGCACAGTTTGGGCTAAACGACTACACCTGGGGTAAGTGGAAAATGTCTTGATTTCATGCCAAACCATATCTTGAAGAAACCATACAGTGTAGAAATCCCCAAATGAAGCGGGGTGCGAATGAAGCAATACATGCTTGACTTTTTTTCTCACACCAACAATGGGTTTTGATATACGTCTTTTTTTTTCTCGGCTTCGCCCCTCTTCCGTTCCCCTATACTGTGAGACCTGCAACCTTTTCTTTCTTCTCTTCCCGCCGGCTCCAAAGCGAGACCACAGAAGCAGCACATGAACAAGCAACATAAGACCCTCTTATGCAAAGTGGATGACAACAGATTTCTATATTTATTTCACTTGAACTGTCTCACTTCGACCACTCACTTTTCATGTGCACTGAGGGGGTGGATACCTTTTGGTTCTACACTACAGGCCTCATGAGGCAAGTTAAAGTGGAATTGCAATCATAATATAATAACGTAATGTATAGAATGTCATTTAATAATTTAGTGTTAGTTTTGCTGAATTTATTTCTATACGAATACACACATATAAACACACACACACACACACACACACATACATATATATATATATATATATATATATATACCCTACCTGGTTCCCTGGAGGAATTGGGCAGTTGCAGTGTTCACATATTTCGTCGTCAGGATGGTAAGAGAATCCATCGTCAGAATCATAAGAGCTGCAGTTCCCCATGGTGTCTAAAAATGTGTCACAAAGAGGAAAATATTAAAGTACCCATAACATCAAAATGTTTTTTTTTTTATAACTTTTTAAAATAAAAGACTTCTATATAGTACATAAACTCTGTTAACATTTCAGAACATATAATTTACATATACAGTCCATACAGCTTTGACCTAGGCTATAAAATGGCCTGTTTTGAATTGATTGTATTTGTGATGTCACAAAACCCAATCCATTCGTTGTATGTAGTTATACAATGACAATACAGTCTTTCTCTTCTTTTCTATTTTTCTATTGACGTACCCACATATAGAGTCCACATGAGTTTAGCTACACCCACTCACATCGAAGTTATAAGCAGTCAGAACAGAGCTCATTTATATACATCAGTCTTAAAGGCACAGCAACAAAATCTCATAGAGAAAGATGGATAAAGGATCGCATAAAAATGAATTAGGATGTATACATTTCTGAAGCGCTATTCAAGATAAATGTCGTAAGTTTAACTCGAGGAGAAAAAAGCAGGATATGAGAACTTTAACAAAGAAAAAACAATTAATAAACTATTTGAGTTCAGTCGGAATCAAAGGCCCCAGCCTTTACACTCGCTTAATGAAGATTAAAAACTTGAAAGTGGTTTCTCTTTTTTCGCCTTTTTCTTGTGTGCGAAACTTGTTCTCTGTTCTCACTGTTCTTTCAGTGTTATAACAGGATGCACAGTATTGCATCTATTATAGAACATGCAATAAACTTAAACCCCCTTAAACTCCAAGACTATTAGAATTTACAGTATTACATATGTTCTAGAATATATATAAACCGTTTAAACTCCAGGACTATTGGAACTGACGGTATTTCATGTATTATAGACTGTGCATTAACCCCTTAAAAAGTAACAGGTTAACATATATCATAGAACATACATTGAGTTATCAGTCCTTGAGACTATTCATTAACTACTGAAATTGTCAATAAACCTGTTGCGCAGTGAGGAACTGACGTGCCCTATAACCACTCATATGGTTTGAGAAATTACGTGCTTGAACTGTAAAGAAATATGGCCATGCAAAATTTATTCAAGCTAAATAAGACAAGAAATGCAATGACGAACAGTCCACTGGCTATAGCTGCAAGATTCAAATCAGTGATAAAAATGTTACAATAGCGGTGAGTTCAGCTCCTAAACCTCTTTGTCCATTTTGCCTTTCCTCCGTTTAGTCTGTGAAGGAAGAAGGTTGTTTGGAGCAGCATGTTTGGGGACAGTTTGGCTGTAAACTATGGAGATGGGACTGAGTCCATTTTCTTTGCGGCTTGTTTAACTGAAGAAAACACTGAAACTACAGCGTCGCGGTGCGATTTGCCTGAGTGAGTTAGAAATGCAGGGGATCATTACTGTGGCTGTTTATGTAGAGCACAGGTCAGACTTCAGATTGGGGCTAATCCTGGGAATTCCAGTCTGGTGTGCTGCACACTCTCGGCTGTTAGCGCGTTTAATTGGGCGGATAAATGAGTGAAGTGTCCCGGTGTGTTGAGTCCACTCTGTATGTGCGAGTGGTGGGTGGTCCTGTTTACTCAGATATATATGTATGTACACAGCTCTGGAAAAAAATAAGAGACTGAACAGCTTTGCCTTAGTTTTTAAGAACTGCTGACAATATTTCTCCTGATTTCCAAAAAAAAAAAAAAAGTTCTTTAAAGCATAATTTGAAAGGGAATGACAAAACATCAGAATAAGAGAAATGATGCAGCGTTTACAGAACTTGAATAATTCAAAGAAAACAAATCTCTCG
>JBBIGA010100257.1:0-10978 GCA_037576975.1 Alestes dentex | reverse complement strand
CACACACACACACACACACACACACACACACACACACACACACACACACACACACACACACACACACACACAGAGGGGGTGGTGGTCTAGTGGGTAGGATACTTGCTGCTGGACCAAGAGGTCATGGGTTCCCCAAGTTGCTCCAGAGAGACTGTCCCCTGTAGTTAGGGAATGGGAGTCACTTTAGATAAAAGCCTCTGATAAATGCCGTTAGCATAAACATGCACATTTGTACACATAGAAAACCAAAAGCTCACCTAACATCTGATGTCATTTTACTTGTTGATCTGTTCACTGTGATTTAAGCTTGGGTTACGTGTCTCATGTGTTTCATGTGTTTTTCATTTGTCTCAATTAATGTAGCCCCTGTGACTCTGGACCCCAACACAGCTCATGCAGCTCTCTACGTCTCTCCTGATTTGAGCAGTGTGAGTCTCAGTTCTGTCCAGCAGACCCTCCCCGAAAACCCAGAGCAGTTTAGTTTCTATCAGGTCCTACTGGGCTCTAAGAGCTTTGGGTCAGGGGCCCATTGTTGGCATGTAGAGGTGGGACAGTGTGAAGAGTGGGCCCTGGGAGTGTGTACAGAGTCTGTCCAGAGAGGAGCTCAGTTCTTGACGAGCGATGTGTGGCGCGTGTGGTATTCCTCTGGTGTGTACCGGGCAGACACACCTGGACAGCGCTACACCCCCCTTCGAGTGAAGCAGAAGCCACAAAGGATCAGAGTACATTTGAACTGGGACAAAGGACAGATCTCGTTCCATGACCCTCTCAGTGAAACACATCTGTACACCTTTGAAGCAAAGTTCACTGAGAAACTCTATCCCACATTTGCAAACGGTAGTCGCACCCATTCTCTGAGAATCCTGCCCCTGACAGCCTGTTTGACCATGGGTTACAGTAATGAAGGTTGAAACTCTCTTAAGTTATAGTGTTACTTGACATAATACAGCTGCTTTAACTCTTAAGTTTCATCTTCAGATAAATAGTCTGTGCTCATGGGGTGACTTATTCTATCCCTACTCAGTATTACCATTTAAATGGGAAAAAAAATCAGTCTTAAAAGTGCTCATTTATGGTGCCTTGATGTGAAAAGCTGCATAGTTGAGATTTCTTTACAGTGATGGTGATAGGAACCAGGGTCATGATGTATGCACATGCAAATAAATCAATCTTAAACAGTGAGTGAATCTGGATATGTCTACTTATTTTGCATGTAGGGGAGACCGGGGATGGTTGTCACACTTTTTACTTAAATTTAATATCTGCCAAAACAGTGTATGGTAAGAATTCCCTTTCTGTACACAGTTAATGCTTAATGTGTCAGGTACAAATGGACAGTCCTTGCTCTGGTAGAATCCATTCTCTTCAAAAGATATGGGCTGCCAAAGGCACCTTGTGCAGATGTGACAACCAACCCCATTGCCCCTGTGTTATTCTAATGGGAAAAAATGATACAAATTCTTTTATTTTCAATGAAATATCAAACGAAACACATCTTGTGTGTGTATAAAAACATCAAATAAGTTTCATTGGTTCCTTTTTAGACTCTTTAGATTCAAACATGTAAATGTAGAATGCATAAATGTAAAACCCCACAGGCTATAATGTAAAACACCACAGGCTATGAAAACTACTACTACTATGAAATCTGAAGAAACTTGATTTTTCCTCAAACTGAAGTTCAAACAAGCGGCATAACTCACACAAAAATACAGAGCACAGGGGCAACTACACAGTATAATTCATAACACAGATCTAAAGAAAGGATGATTCTTAATCAACATTCACCAATCACTATCCACCTCAGAATCACAGTTCTGACAAACAAACGGGCAGACCACGTGTGCAGTCTTTATGGGCCCACCCCTTGCACATGATGCACTGTAGCATGCGTGACAACCATGCTACAGTGATCTTAGATTTTTTGGAAGCTAGTCGTGTTTGATGGAAGCAGGTTGTTGCACATTCCTCAGAAAATACAAAAATGACACTAACTGACAGGTTCATCGTTACGTCTCGCCATCTCGCATTTCATTCCGGGGAAGGAATGGGTGCTCTGACCTTTCCAAGTCAAATTCATGTGAAATGAATAATTATTGTCATTTCATTCAGGAACAACATCGGGTATTTAGTTCATAATAGAACTAAAGGTAGGGTACGATTTACTAACCAGTCTCAGCACATGAGGTAGCGTTGGTCAGAATAGGGGTGTGAAAAAAAAGACACAGAATTCCATACGTTTTGCTCTCTGTGTTCTTTTGACAGGTTTTTCTTTATTTCTTTATTTTTTCTTCTTTTATCTTTTCTTTACTTCGTTGCTGTTAGTTTTAAGTCATAAAATGAATAATGTCTTTAACTTATTTGACATTTGTGCCGGACTTTTCATTTGCAGCACTGATTGCTGGAGGATATAAGGACTACAACATTTCAAAAGCATTTAAATAGTCTCTATAATTTGCTTTGGTCATGGAAGCTAAGTGAACTTTTATCCTTTGTCTGATCTAAACCAGCTATTTCTGAGGAAGGCAGGGTTAGATTGTATCAGGAAGGATATTTCCTGAGAAATGTCTTGTGCAAATTGTCTTGAATGCAAACTAGTATAGAAGCCACACCCCTTTACCTTTACTTAAAAACGTGTCTCTGCTATTTCAATCTCTGTCACCTTGAAGAAGAGCAAGTGACAAAGAAGTATTTAGGATTTGTATTTTTGAAGGGCAGAGTTGAACTTCACCGATGGCTTTTTTCTTTGAGGAGAACCTCTGGTGTGCTGTGTGTCGTGAAGTCTTCAGGGATCCTGTGCTGCTCATGTGCTCTCACACCTTCTGCAGAACCTGTCTGGATGAGTACTGGCAACACACTGAGCTGCAGGCATGTCCCCTCTGCAGAACGAGCTGCTCTGTGGAGAATCCTCCATGTAACCTTGCTCTGAAGAACCTGTGTGAAGCTTTCATGCAGGAAAAATTCCAGAGAGCTTCTGCAGAATCTGAACTGCTTTGTGGACTGCATAGAAAGAAGCTCACACACTTCTGCCTGGAGGACAAACAGCCAGTGTGTGAGGAGTGTGACACATGTAAAACACACTCTGACGACTGCTTGAAGCTACTGGATGAAGCAGCAGTGGATCTAAAGGTAGGATTGTTGTTGCACTTTGACTAGTGTACTGTAGTGTGACACATTTCCTAATGTAATTAAAATGCCACTGAGCTGTCTGTGCCACACATTAAACATACACTCCTAAAAAATAAATTAAGGCTTCCTGCAGATGAACCACCTGCTCTAAACCTATCAGCAGAGAGTTCTTTAGAGATCCATTTGTGTTCTTTAAAGATAAGTTTGAAGCCTCATAAAGGCCTATGTCCACCTCATGAAACTTTCTATGGAAAATATATTTAAAGTTTTGAAGGTTTGCAGTGGCATTCTTCAAGAGCCCTTTCGGTACTTTTTTTTTTATTTTGAAGACAGAGCAGAATGGAAGCAAATTGTAAGTTATAAGTTTATACTTCTAACTGAAAAAAGCGTAAAGACTTAAAAAGCACGAAACTCTTTTAAAAGAGTAGCTTGTAAAAACTGAGTAAGCCTGAAAAAAGCTTCAGTAAGACATCTAACATTTTATGTTGCGTCCCATATTTTCTCAGGGGACCAGTTAACTAACAAAGCAGATGCTGATTTCCAACAGCAGCTTAGCATGAAAGATGATTCTGAAATGATAGAGTGAGCGTCACTCTGAATGCTCTCCCAACCAGTTACAATGATCTTAACACTAAGAACTTGGAAAGTTGGTCCAGGTCAAAATGTAACATTTAATGTTAATTAGAACAGTTGATTCCATATATCTGATCGTTCTCTAGTAATCATAGTTGTCTAACAGTTACTAGTAAGTGTGTGCTGAATAACACATTATGGTACACATTAAAATCTTTGTTTATTATTGTCATTCTTCTTCTTTTTCTTCTTCTTCTATTATTATTATTATTATTATTGTTGTTGTTGTTGTTATAATCATCATCATCATTATTATTATTATTATTATTATTATTATTATTATTAATAATAATAAAAATAATAATAATAATAATACTAAGAAGAAGAAGGAGAATATATTAATATTAATACTTTCCTTCATTTTTAGCTGGATCTGAAAAGAAAACTAGAGCCCCTGAAGGAGAAACTGACACGACTGAGAATGTTTAAACACACATGTGTCCAAACAGAAGAGCATATTAAGGTAAAAAATAGTTCTGGACTTTCATCAGTACAGTTAAAAAAAGATCAATGTACCAAATAAGATCAATATATATATACATACATACATATATATATATGTGCATAGCTATGTGCATAACACCATTCACCAACATGATTTTAGAGGCAAGCTCAGCATGCAGAGACTCTGATAAAGAGAGAGTTTGAGAAGCTTCATCAGTTTCTTTGGGAGGAGGAGACAGCCAGAACAGCTGCACTGAGGGAGGAGGAGAAGCAGAGGAGCCAAACACTGAAGAAGAAGATTCTACAGATTAACAGAGATGTTAAATCTCTCTTGGGAAAAATCACAGTCATTGAGCAAGGGCTAGAAGTTGACGATATCTTATTTTTGCAGGTAATTAAAGAACACAGGACATCTTTCAAATTCACATGACAGTTTCCACGAATCATGTGAACACAAATCTAAATTTGTTCTTTATTTTTCCCCCAGAATTACAAAGTCACTATGGACAGGTAAGCGTTTTCCTGTCTGTTCTGTCCTGTCTGTCAAAACCATACCTGCAGCAACACTGACTCCTGAATGTTCTTCCAGAACCCAGTGTGACCACAAGCCTCCAGAAGTCCTCTCCGGAGTGCTGATCAATGCGGCAAAGCACCTGGGAAACCTGAACTTCAGAGTGTGGGAGAAGATGCAGAGCATTGTTCAGTATAGTGAGTCCAGTCCAATATTTTTACAGTTTGTTCATGTCACAGCATGCCTTAATGTTTCTGCCAGGTTTCTGTCTATATTCATCTATATATATATCACAGTTTTGTCTTAGTTTTTAAGAACTGCTGACAATATTTCTCTTGATTTCCAAATAAAAATATTGTTCTTTAAAGCATCATTTTAAAGGAAATGACAGTCCATCAAAATAAGAGAAATGATGCAGTGTTTATAGAGCCTGAATAATTAAAAGAAAATAAATATCTTGCTCACTCAAACAAAATGGCAATAATTATCTTTGACATACTTCTAGTAGTGTTTTGCCACCCAACTGGTCACATTGCTCTCCATCATCTGAAGAATGATCTTTGTGAAAAATGCAGAAGTTTGCTAGGGCTTCTAACTATCTACTCTTATGTGGAAAAAAATTCCAAGAATGGTGAACGTGAAGAGACAGCGGCGGCAGGTTAGATAAGGAACTTAAGGTGTGAACAGAAAAAGAACTGAGACCCCAACTTTTATGAGAGAAGATATTTAATTGTATAATGTTTCAGCCATCTTGCTTTTAGGCTATTCATGAGGGGGGCCAAGTAAAATATTTTATTTCATATTTTTTTTAATATTGTGCATTGTTTGAATGTTAAATAAATATTTTCATAGTTTTGTAACAGATTTACTCTTTTAATCATTTAATAATAATAATTTCTTTCGGTTTTCGGTTTCGGTTTTCGGCCAAGTGTTTCCTCATTTTCGGTTTTCAGTTTCGGTCCAAAAAAATAATTTCTGTGCATCCCTAATCTATATGTATAATGATATCACATTATACATGTTTCAGAAACACTTTCATCCTTTTAATTATTTATTCCCTTCCTCCTTTCCCACTTGACTCTAGCTCCTGTCATTCTTGACCCCAACACTGCTCACCCTTGTCTGCAACTGTCTGATGGTCTGACTGGAATGATGCTTTGTGACTGCGATGCAGATCTTCCTGCTAATGCGGAGAGATTTGACGACTATGTTAGTGTGCTGGGCTCTGAAGGCTTTGGCTCGGGAACTCACTGCTGGGATGTTGAGGTCGGCAACAGCAAAGTGTGGGCTGTGGGAGTGATCTCAGAATCTGTGTTTAAGCACAGAGAGAAACTGTCCAAACACGGTTTATGGCATGTGGGTTACTACAAGGGCGAGTACGGCAAGGGCTTGTCGGAGAGGCTTACACCTTTCAGACTGAAGCAGAAACTGCAGAAGATCAGAGTGCACCTGGACTGGGACAGAGGACTTGTCTCTTTCTTTAATCCTGACAATAACACACATGTGCACACCTTCACTCACACATTCACTGAGCCGCTTTATCCATACCTGTACAATGCCTGTCCTGCTGAGGCTCTGAGGATATTACCAATGCAAACCTCAATCACTAATGTCATGACATGAGTGGACATGGGATATATTTTGTATTTTTTTTATATTTTTCTGTATTTAAATGACCTCTGTACCAAGATACATTATTGCCCATGCTGGAAATGAAAATATGGTTTGGACACCCCAATAACAGACAACAACATGTTTTCAAATCATTATGTAAATGTATTAATTTTACAGTCCATTTGGTCAAGGAAGCACAGTCTTTCAGAGTTTAAAGCCTTCATGAAGTAATTTATTTGAGAGTAAACAACTAAGTAATATTTAAAGTTTTAAGTAAAATATTTTGGCAAAAATTATTTAGGGTTTTCATAATAATTCCCTGCCTCAGTGTGGCCCTAGTGTGGATTAAGTGGTTACAGAAAACTAGTGGGAATGAGTGAGTATTATAATAATAATTATTACATCAGGTTGTATAATAATTATTATAATAGTGTTTTCACTGTTTGTAGATGAGAAACGAATCGCGTAATGAGGCCTTTAGCCGCTGTCAAAGATTGTAATTTATTGTACAGACATGCACGTACTCATTCAGATGTAGAATAGATTGATGCAATATATCAAGCGAACCAGCTGGAGAGGAAGTTCTGCCTAACTGTCACTACAGTGGAAAAATGTGATTATGTCAGGCACATATGACCTCACTTTCCATTGTGACATACAGGATACAAGGCTTTGCCTTTCATGTTGACACAAGTTCCTCATGTTGAATTTGATGCTTTTGTTGCATTTCAGCTTGGCACAAATGACAGAGTTAAATAAACATTGCTAACTATATAGAATGATTTTTGGGAATGAAACTTCCTGTTACAAAATGCAATATCTCATTCTCTTAACCTCATTTTTAATCTCCATCTATCATTATTATCATCATTATTACTATTGCTATGATTAATAGAGAAAATGGAACAAGATCCAAATTTTATTGATGCATTTTGTTTATTAAAAACAGAACCAGGCTATTTTATTATGAGGAAAACTTATTAGGAAATTACTCTGATAAAAAGCCTCTACAGACTGAACAAAGCTGAGTCAGCCTTAAAGGTAGCTTGGAAAAGGAAAAAGCCTTTGCTGTTTACGTTGCTCTGTTCCACCATCCTGTTGTATTTTAAGATGTCAGTTTGAATTCACCATGTGCAAACTGTGACTTTTTCCTTTGTAGGCATTTTCACAAACTTCGGTGTGTTTGGTGCTCCCTTCTAAGTTTATAACAAGTTTATTATGCTGTGCTATATTGCAATTTAATATTAACTGCTGCAGGTTGAGCTTGAAAAGCATTATTAGCTACCTCAGTCATCTCGTTTCTGTCTTTTGTCTGCTGCTTTTTGCTGCTTCTTTCAATTTCTTGTACCATCTAATACTCAAGGTTCCGGACATTCTGTTTTCTTTAACGCACTGTAGCAGTGTGGAGCGCTGGACAGGTCCATACTGAAGTAGGATGGTTATAATTATTATACAAAGCACTATGCTTTTCTAAGCTTCATTAAAGGGATTATTTGTGTTCAAATGTGTCCAGAAAGTGTTTGGGTACCACTGTGTATTTATGTATATAAATATGCACATTGGGACATGCCTTGAATTCATGTGGCCCCTTGCTTCCAGTGAAGGACAATCTTAATGCTTCAGCATACCAAGACATTTTGGACCTCAACCACATCCAACACCTTTGGGACGAACTGGAATGGAGTCAGCCTCCACCATCAGTGCCACCATCATATATATATTGTGGACTAATAAAGTGTGCTCTTATTTGATCTAATAACCCCGCCCCCACGCGTAGACCGAAGCGTCCCCCTCACATTAAAAATGCTTCCGACGCCCCTGTATCATATCTTATGTTGTCTTAACAACCTGGACTTAACTGAACTTGAATGTGAACTTCAGTGGCTTCATTGAAAGATGTACACGAACGCCAGCTTTCGGAGAATCACAGAAAATCACAGAGATGGTGCTGGTGTCAGACGTGACTTTATCATGGGGCTGTGATTACAACTGGGTTTCATTTGTTTATACTTTATTTGTTTCATTAACTAATGCTGTATCTGCATAATCCAGAGAGAAAGGCACCGTGCTTCCTTTTATGTGATTAATGTGATTAAATTCAGCTGAGAGAGTAGCAGTCAAACATTCAAGATACTTTATTACAACTGATGAACAACACCAAGGGAGCACTTTTTAATCTGCTATTCATACTACTGTTACCAACCTGATCTCCCAAATCATTCACAGGAACAATGGGCAGAGCCATTTGATTTCATATGAAACTACAAATACTAAGCCTCCGTAAATGAGACCCCCCCCCCCCAGGCCTACTGTCTGCATCAGATAGAAAAGTTATTCAGCCAGTCAGCAAAGAAATACTCCTATATATGTAGTTCAACAATCAGAACAACAATATTGTGTTTACTAACACGTTTCTTCTTGACCTCTTCATGCAAAAACACGTTTGTCTTAGTTTGCCATCAAAAGATTCTCTAGAATTTCAGCCGCAGGACTGAGGGAGCAGTAGAGTGGCATGTGTAAAACAGATGCATGAAAAAATGACAGAACTTGATATCGGAGAACATCATATCAGTTCCTGCGAAAGTCAACGAAAAGCCAGCTGACTGGTATGACATCTTAACTGCACAATCAGTATGTTTATGTTGGCATTTGCTCTCAAATTAGTGATGGGTGGAATTTCCTTGTGAAAAAAAAACTGTACTTAAGTTTAAAAAGTGCACTTAACACCTTTAATGTTTGAAGTTAACACATATATTACTACATACATTTTAATATGTATGAATAAATATATTAATTTGAACAAACTTAGAACAAACAATTATTTAAATTGTTCAGTATGTAATGGATAATTATATATCTTAAAATAGCATATCTTTATATATCTTTTAGACACAACTATTACTTGGAATATACTATATAGTACTGAGTGTGCACATCTAGGATGCTTCAAAGTGACTTATTATATATCCTATAAGTTAAACTGCACCTATAATTAAAAACTTAAGTAATTGCCTATAGACACAAATGCTACTAAATAAAACCTTTTAAGAAAATAAGATTTATTTCATGTATTTCCTTGCAGTATATACTACATATGCTGCACTATAGCATATAGCATACAGACTATATATGCTATACTGTACTTTAAAGGCATAACTATTTTAATAATGCACTTAAACTGTCATTACAATTAAGTATACTTTTGGTTCAGTGGGCTTTAGCACTGAAACATTTACTATTTAAGACATGCATTTCTTCAAGTGTATTGAAGACATGCATTTCTTCAAGTGTATACTTCAAAATATGCTTTTTGAAAATTCAAAATTACTTTTAGGAATCTTTTTATACTTCAGGCATACTGTTGATGTACTACAATGCACTTCTTTTTTATGAGGGACTCATTAATCCCACAGAGTCTCAAAGCTCAGAGCCACAAGAGGGACTCATAGTAGCTGCAGTCATCTCATTCTTACACACATGGTATAGGATTCAACAGGTGAAAAAGAGAAAAAGAAGAAGAAGAAGAAGAAGAAGAAGAAGAAGAAGAAGAAGAACAACAACAACAACAACAACAACAACAAAAACAATAAAGTTGGAATTATTGTGACAAGCTATCCATAGGTTACTTAAGAGGATCTATTTTTTTAAATCAGGCACCATCAAAACACACACCTCCTAATATTTGTAAATAGTTCAAACTTTCAGTTATGTCACACGCACCAGGACGCGTGACGCCAAGGGTTAACGGAGGTAATGCACGCGCAGGGTATTTAAGCAGGAAATCAGGTGAGATCAAACACCCAGACATTAGGGTTCATCTCTATGCCAGAGACTAAGCCAAACCTAGGTCACGGTACCGTGAGTACTTCTACTCTCTTCTCTCAAACCCCTATCTACCCTTCCCTGTGTGTGTGTGAGAGCGCAGATTCCTTGGTGGGAATCTCAGAACAAAGCGCGTGGTTCACCAGCTCCCTCGTGTGTCTCTGCGACTGGGCTCATCCGCCACGCTACACGTGGACTTCTCTTCTCTCTCTCCCTCTCATTCTTAACGCCAGCATGACAGAATGTCTGGGTCCGAAGAAGTGAGCCCAGTGGATCTGGCACGTGTTTGGGACGCCATAACTCAGCAGGCCGTCGAGATCGTGAACCTAAAACAGGAGGTCACGGGTCTGCGTGCGGAGGTGGCCGACCTCCACACAGAGCTCGCGGCTCTGCGGCAGGCTCACGCGACGTGTCCTGCTGAGCTGGCGGCCCAGCCGGCGATCCAACCCTACCCTGTCCCCCCGCAGCCCCCCCAACTTACCTAAAATTGCACTTCCCGATAAGTGTGATGGGTCCACGGGGAAGTGCGAAGTTTTTTTGACTCACCTGTCCCTTCTTTTCGAGTTCCAGCCAAGCCGCTACCCCACCGAGCGAAGCCGGATCCCCCTTCTTACTTCCCTCCTCACCGGGCAGGCAGCCGAGTGGGCTACCGCGGTCCTGAGAGCTGAGACCTTCTCCCAGCAGCTCCTGGCCGCCTTCCAGCATCCAGAGAGTGAGGTGGTGGTAGACTCCCGGCTGTATCACCTCTGTCAGGGCGAGCGGAGCGTCAGCAAATACACCGCGGAGTTCCGGACGCTCGCGGTCCAGACGGCGTGGAGCGACGCG
>JBBIGA010100186.1:0-10980 GCA_037576975.1 Alestes dentex | reverse complement strand
TTCATGCACTTCGCTCAGAATATTAAAATGCTCTTGAATTCACTAGTTCTATGAGAGAAGACATTTAAATGTATAATATTTCGGCTATCTTGCTTTCAGGCTATTCATGAGTGGCCTAAAAGCAAAATATTTTATTTCAAGTTTTATTTTATATTGTGCATTGTCTGAATGCTAAGTAAATATTTTCATAGTTTTGTAACAGATTTATTCTTTTAGTAATTTAATAGTAATAATTTCTTTCGGTTTTTGGTTTCGGTTTTCAGCCAAGTGTTTCCTCATTTTCGGTTTTTTGGGTTTCGGTCCAAAAAAATCATTTCGGTGCATCCCTAAAAATAACCTCACATTTTAGCTTATGTATTTTTTTTCTCTAACGTGTGTTTCTAAATTTAAAATTGTACTTACTTTTATATTTACTTCTACTCATACTATTTTTTTTTAGAAAAAAAGATTTGTGTTTAATTTAAAATTATACCCCTTTTTATAATGTTTGCAGACTCATAAAAGGATACATTTCAGTGCGTGTTGTACGTGTATAACTATGCATGTGACAAAAAAAGAATCTTGAATCTTGAAACATTGAAAAAGGGGCGTGTCCCAATACTTGAAATGATCTTGGAGAACACTGGGTGTCGCTGTGCGTCAGGGCGCTGTTTTCGTTCTCTCTTGAACGTCCCGAAGAAGAGGTGAAGCTGTGGGACAGCTAACTGCCCTCTACATGAATAATATCCAAAATGTCAATATAGATAAGATTACAACAGCTGGTGGCAAGTGCCGTTTATGAACCGTGAAGGCTACTACTTAATCTCTCCGGTTTGGCGTGGAGAACTCTCCTCCGTGCTGTGCTTGGGGCTGTTTTCTGTGTAGCTGCACGGCTAAGTCACGCCTCGCATGGAACTCCTGTAGCCCAGCCGGTGTCCAGGAGGTCAATCTAGGGCTCTGGTGGGACACGTCCGTGTGGGTTAACCATGCCACCCTACAGCCCTCTCCTGAGTCTCCTGAGGGCCAGGAGTCCAGTAGCGTTAAGGCTGTGTAGGAAAGTCACCACCTGGTCTCCTGTTGGAGCTGCCTTCAACGTGCAGGGAGCCAGGAGACCGGACCTTTTCAAGAAAAATGTGGTAAATACGCTTCAGATCTCAGTTTTTGTTCATACAAGTCAAGTGCGTTTATTGTCATTGCAGTCATACACACACAGTACACAGTGAAACCAAACAAGGTTCCTGCAGGACCATAGTGTTCATCCAGGAGCACAAGGTTCCTCCAGAACCACAACGTTCCTCCAGGAACACCACAGTACTACACACGAGAACCAAGACAAAACAGGACGACGTTTAGTGCAGTCAACAAAAGTGGTAACAGCACGAGTGTTAGTGAGTACAGTTTTATGACATACTGTTTTCTAGCTGTAGTCATTAAAGTGTGCAGCAATACAAATATAAAGATAGACAGCAATAAATGATTGTGCAGGTAATATAACATTTTAAATCACAACAGCCACTGCAAATACTCCTGTATTCATTAAATGCTGCACACTTTTTGTTTTTATGTTGCACCATAACCCTGGAGGAACGTTATGATCCTGGATGAACATTGTTTGGTTTCACTGTGTACTGTGAATATGGCTGAAATGAGCTTAAAGTAAACCCACTTGACTTTATAGCAGCAGGACAGTGAATGTGCTGTATATAATAAATAACGGGTGTTTACAGTGGCAGTTGGGCTGTAAGTTGTTTTGCTTAAGGCAGTTCAGTTTCACACATGCAGACCCTAAGGGTCGGATTCCCAGGCAGGGATTAAGCCTAGTCTTGGACTACCCTTTCTTTTTCAATGGAAAATCTCTATTCACAGCACTACATAATCCAGGACTAGTCTTAATCCCTGTCCAGGAAACCGACCCTAAGTGTCTTATACGCTTATGGAAACGCCACTTCTATTAGTGAATTTACAGAGGTCATCGGTGTCTGACCCTTCAAAACAGTTCCCCTCCTTCTTGATGTTTGTAATATAATTGCAGTCCCTCCTGTTACTGTAGGACATAGGGTTAGTTTGGAGGCTAGTTTTATTCCCCACTCTAAATATCAGAGAATAATAAAAATATCTGATCTTTTGCTAACTGACTGATACTTACCTATAAACACTTCGTAACATCAAGGTATCTTATGTTATAAAAACAAGAAATACCCTGCACTGTACAGTAGACAGCAGAAATGTTTTTTATTTTTTAAATCTGTTAATAATATGAATGAATCAACAAATGAATGGGTGAATGCTTTTTAATCATGTTTCTGCTGTTTCAGTGAAATAATATAAAGTTATAATAAAGTTATATATAATTACTTTATTATGGTCTAGCGCAAAACTGGGCACAAAACATCTGTGGCCCCTAAGATGACTCATGTGACACGAATGTTCACAATGGAGGGGGTCCTCAAGTTACAATGGTCTCGACATACAACATTTAGAGTTTACAACATTCACTCCCACTCGACTTACACCATTAGTACTTACGGACTACATGGGCAAACTAGTTTGGTTGCGCACGGCGGAAGAATACGCAGTAACGCGGCATATGAGTGAGAGTTTTCCTTTATCTCTGGCTTAGTTGTGTTTTTATGATTTTTTTTTAATTGTTAGGATAAGTAAGTGACTTTGACTAGAGTGTGTTTCGACTAACACCAAAATTTGGGCTACATCCCTGTCTAAGGAACGGATCTGTGTCGTAACTCTAGGTGTAAAACATTAACCATGATTCCCAACTGTATAATCAACAAAACAGTAAACACACAAAAAAAATCTGAAATGGATGAAATCCATACAACCAAAAAATTAAACCTAACCTACTTGACCGTTTAGAAGCTTGACATGACTTTTATGTTTTTGTGTCCCTATCACAACAACAATATTTGCCTCATTCAAAATTGTGTTTAGAAAAATGTGTTACTTGTTTCAGCCCAAGTGGCGATATCTGGAAAAAGCTGTACTGCATAGTTAGATTGAGGTTCTATATATATTGTTCTTCTTAGATTTTATTATTATTATATAATTATTATTTGGCACCTCTTCTCCTATAGTTTTTGATATATTGGCATGGTTCCAACACCAAAACGTCTGTTAATATCCGGTGTAGTGTGTGTTTTTTGGCCATAAAACCAAGGTGTGGGTGTCTCCAAACACAGGTTTTATAGCAACCGCACGGTCATGCTTTGCGTGTATCCTGTGGGCATTCAGTCTAGTTTAATCAGATCATTTAGATCACAGGGTCCTCTTTTATTGTGTGGTTTGTTTTTGCTCTTTAGTGTAAACTCTGACTGAAATTCCATCCCCTGCGGTTCATTTGATTAGGGCTTGTTTGGTGTTCCTGAGCTGAGCTCCACTGAGGGCTTCGAGGTGATAGAGGAGCGAGCGCTGCTAGAGACGGACAGGCTGGTGGAGAAGGCCTGCAGAAACCCGGCTGGTCCTGTCGTCGTGGAAACCTTCGACAAACTGTCCGATAGTTTATGCAGAGTGGCTGATCTGGTACCACCTGCTTCTTTCTCTCCTCTACATTATTGTCTGAATGCCAGATATGAACATACACTATTAGACAAAAGTATTAGGACACAACTGCTTTTCAGGATTTGGGCCCTTACTTCCAGTGAAGGGCAATCTTAATGCTTCAGCATACCAACGCCATGCTTCCAACTTAGTGGACGTAGTTTGGGGAAGAACCTTTCCTATTCCAGCATGACTGTGTCCCAGTGCACAAAGCAAGGCCCATAAAAACACAGTTGGATGAGTTTGGTGTGGAAGAACTTGACTGGCCCACACAGAGCCCTGACCTCAACCTATTGGCTCTGGAAGCATTTTTAATGAGTGTGGGGGTGGTGGAGTGGAGGCTTTTATAGCTGCAAAGGGGGGGGGGGACCAACACCATATTAAAGTTTATGTATATGAATGCAGTGTGAGTAAAGTCTCTGTTGGTGTAATCATCAGGCGTCCCAATACTTTTGTCCATAAAATGTATCAGCTATCTTTCAAATCTTTCTCATTTCACAAAATATTAGAGTGTCTTGTTGTTGTTTTTTTTCCATAGGCAGACTTTATCAAAGTGGCCCACCCAGACCCACACTACCGAGAAGCAGCGGAGAAGACGTGCATAAAGATTGGCACCACAGTGGAGAAGTATGTATGATTTTACCTTTTAGAAAACTTGAAGCAGTGAGTCTTTGGTGTGAACTTCTGATCTCTTTCTACCACAGGCTTAACACAAACGTGGACTTATGTAAGAGTTTAAAGAACCTGCTGGACAATGAAGAGGTCATGGCTAAGCTCGATCCAGAAATGAGGTGCGTCTTAACCTGTTTAATTTGGGATTGTGTTTTTTAAAGGAGTAGTTCAGTGCCAAAATTTGATGCAGTTTTCCATTTAGCCCAGATGTGGTCAATCTGACAAGACATGATTCATGTTTGGAGACCAAATGTCGCTTCGTTAGTTTAGAACTTCACCTGTGAAGTTGCCAACAAATACTGGAACTCAGTAGTCACCCAAGTAGCCCAGATTCTTTCCAAAAATGCATCAAGAAAAGCAAAACTTTACCTGCTCAAACTGCATCTGGATCTTTTTGGTGATGTATTTTTACTGAAACTGTGTTATTTGGATGACTACTGACTTCTAGTAGCTGCAATTCTAAACTAAAGAGCACTCATCGTGTCTTGATAAATTTAATACATTTAGGTTAAGTTGAAAGTAGTGTAAGTTGAGTTTTTACAGTTACTGGTGGTGTTATTGTAAAAAAAAAAATGCACAAACCCTTAATACCACTTACAAAAATAGGCCATTTTTGAATAATTTTTGGAGCATTATGCATTACTAGCATTATGCAGATGTTATTGATATGAATGCTTAAGGCATGTTTGGTTTGATAATCATTGTTTACTTCTTTTTTGTAAAGGAGAGTGGCAGAGCTGTTTATGTTTGACTTTGAGATAAGTGGCATCCACCTGGATGAAAAACAGGTCAGATTTTGATTTGATTAGGGTTTTATCATACAGTTGAAATTGTGTGTTTATAGTGTGTATATAGTGTGTGTATGTGTGTGTGTGTGTGTGTGTGTGTGTGTGTGTATATATGCATATGTATGTATATATTCTGTATTCCTCATCATCACCTTTCTTTTTTTGTAGAGAAAAGAGGCCGTTGACTTGAACGTCCGACTCCTGGATCTCAATAATCAGTTTCTGATGGGCTGCCACACACCAAACAGAATAGAGAGGAGAGCTCTCCCCAACCACATTCACCAGCATTTCACAAATGAAGGAAATTATATTCAGATTGGAGGTTTACATGCCGATACAGCAGATGATCTGGTGAGTCTTAGAACTGAGTTGTCTGTATTTATTGTAGGTAACGGTATCTTTTCAGTGGTTTAGGAAATACTTAAACAGGCAGAACTGACAAGGTACAGCAGTTTGCATGATGGAGATGAAACTGAATATGCAACAGTTTCAATATTAAAAAATATTTAAAAAAAAAAAAAACAACAATCAGTTCAATTCAGAATGCTTGAGACATTTAGTCACCCCTCATTTTTTTTATTTGCTTTGAATCACCTTTTTGGTGCAAAATAACTATTTTCTGCCTGTCAAACTGTCTTATCTTTGGCATATTGAGTAGATGTAATGAATCAAAAGTTTTACTGTGTTAGACTGTGAAGTGCCTAAAGATACAAGGTGCCTAGATAAAGGTGTTCCAGTCACTCAGCATTCAGCACCACCAGTATACTGATCACCGCCTGATCATCTGGAATCATCTGCTCCTGGTTCTTCACTGTTTCAGGACTTCAGTTAGATGTGGCTTGTTATGCTTGAATGATTCATGCAAAGGTCACTGTGTGGCTTAACAAACAAAAGTGAAACTGGTCAGGTTCAGGGACTGGACTGAAAATGAGTCTTGGAATGTTCTTCAGGAAGCCTGGAGAACTGTTCCTCAAGGGGACATTAAAAATACAGGAAGGTCTGGCACTTAGGAAGCAAAAAATAAGTAAATGAGGGGGGCACAATACAGTGCACAATACTGTATGACCAACATATGGTGTCCCAGCAGCTTTAACTTTGTTTGCCTTGTTTTGTTGAAACGTTGTTTGTAGAATCTATATATTTTTAATGGTTTCGGTATTGACCTGTTAAACATGTGTTTGAAATGCCTTCATCTCATTGAAAACTAAGAGTCTTTTTCATTTTAGGTTCGGGAAGTGGCCTACAGGATTTTCCTGTATCCAAATGAAGAAATGATGCATACCCTTGAAGAACTGTTGTCCTGCAGAAATAGACTGGCCAGGCTGGTTGGCTATGAGTCTTATGCTCACAGGGCATTGAAAGGAACCATGGCCAGAAGCCCGGGTAAGGCCATTACTCTCTTTCCAGTCCTTTTTCTCTTTCCAGGTCTTAGTCTTTCCCTTCTTTATCTTAGTCTTTCCATGTGTACGTTCTGTTTTATTGTGTGGAAACACCATCACAGATATAATTTAACCCGGAATGTGCCATTTTTTAAGTGTTTTTTTTCCCCCTCCTTGCAGATACTGTGATGAACTTCTTACAGCTTCTGACAGACAAGCTCAAAGACAGGTAGAACCTCCTGTAGTTGTGTTCTGTTAACATGTGGAGATACATTAACGATGCCACGCAAAAGGAGAAATCTAACATTCAGTTCATTGTTTATTAGCTGCATCCAGTTGTAATGGCATGAATAATACAGAACTTAGTCTTTGTCGTGGTAAGGACTTACTGTCTCATCTGGTTCATTGTGAATCAAGTATGTGCAGGCTAAATAGAGAGGTGCATGTCTTTGTATCTTTGCTTCTGAGGGGCTCCTATTCAGTCTAACCATTCAGTCAGTTAATGGTACCAGCTTGATGGATGGCATCAAAACATTGGCGAGTTCAAAGGTTTTGTGTCAAAGGAAGATTTAAAGAAACTCAGCTGTGCCTTTATATCCTTCAGGGTTGATTATTGCAGTGCTCTTGTCATTGGCCCCTCCTAAAACGACTATTAGACTGATCCAGCTTATTCAAAGTGCTGCTCCAGAAGTTCTTGCAAACACCAAGAAAAGAGAGCAAAGTATCCCAACTGTCATGTCATTATACTGGCTTCTAATCAGATACAGAATTGAGGTCAGAGGGCTGCAAACTGGTTATAAGTCCCTTAATGGCTTTGGCCCTAAATATATCTCCGAGATATAAATCTTGGAATGTCTCTTAGATCAGCTGGAGCTGAACAGCTAGTGGAGTCTAGATCTGAAATTAAACAGGGTGAAATGGCATTTAGTGATTATACTTGCCCCGCTGGAATAATGGAGCTCAGATCTGCTCCGACTGTCGCCTGTTTTAAAAAGTGAGATCTGCACAAAATTAATTCAGTTTTATCTGCATTCTTTTATATTGTTATTTTCCTTTGTTTAGTAGCCATACTTTTATTCTATATGAATTTTGTGGTTACTTTTATTCCTTACTTTTTATGCTTTTATGTTTGTTATCTCTGTAAAGCACAATGAAAGACCTCTGTGTATGATGATGTGCTAAACTAATACGTTTAACTTGCCTTGCCGTTATGTGACTGAGGAAGAACCAGTGGAACAGACAGCTACAAATTGAGGAGAACATGTCTAAAAACGAAAAAAAACAAAACAAAATGAAACTAAAACCTAAGGCTTCTCTAAAAGTGTGCAGGAAAGTGCTGTGTTTGTGTGGGGGTGGGGGGGGTTGTATGGGAAAAGGGTGATTTTTTTCTTTTTCTTCATTGCAAGAGTTTTTGAGTGAGTTCATGTAAGTGGGTGCCATTACTCTCTAACTCCACTAGGTGTCCTCATGGACTAACTGGTCATTTGGCTGCTGCTGGAATGACAGATGTGTAATGTTTTCATTCACTAGAACTGAAAAGGACTTTGCAATGATGAGAGAGATGAAAACCAAGTTTAATCCCAGAAATCCAGTAAGCATCTGACTTGCACCTCGTTTTGATGGAATAAAGCAGAGGAATTGTGTGCATTTTAGGAGGACAAAATTCAGTTCATCCTGTTTCTGCTTTGTAGGCTCTGATGCCGTGGGACCACCCGTACCTGAGCGGCGTCATACGTGCAGAGAGGTGAGTTTAGTTTGACAGAATCTCTAATTAGTTGCTATACAGGAAATATACAAGTATTAAATAATCAAGATTCTTTATTTGTCACATACACAGTTATACGATATTTACAGCCTTCAAGCCTCTTTAATTGCAGAAAAGTGATGTGGGACCTTCAATACATTTGAAAGGAATTGCAATCACAATATGTAGCAGTAAAACTGCAAAACTGATATTTTGTCCATATTGTGCAGCTGTTGTATATTGTTCTGGTCTTTGTGTCTGTGCAGTCGTTGCATAAGCAGTTTCTTCCAGGATCTATAAAGTTTTCTGATACTGTTGCACCTTTACTGTTGTCCTGGAAATTGATCTGTAAATTGACTTACATTTTTATGGAGCTGCACAATACGGACAGATTATCAGTATTGCTATTTTACTGCTACATATTGTGATTGTGATGCCTTTTAATGGATTAAAGGGCCCAAATCATCACTTTTCAGGAATTAAAAAGGCTTAAAAAGGCTATAAATATTTATTTGCTGCTCTACCTATGCAATCCATATGTGGAAATTAAGCAGCTAAAATGACCCTTTTCGAGTCAGTTTTTGTGATGTCATAAAAGCCACACATTTCCATATATCTGTATTATAGCAGTTAAGCCCCGCTCAATTATGCTGTAGTTCTAAGCAGTGTTTCGGCCCCTTGCTGTTTTTTGAACGAGCTGCAAAGCAGATCAGCCAATCAGAAAAGAGACCAGTTACATATATCAGCCCTAAAGGCACAGTAATAAAACAACCTGTTTAATTCTCTGGATGAAAATGGTGTAAGAATGAATCATGATTATTAATTATTAATTACAAACACATCAAACATCAGGGAACAATGAAAAATGGGCCTTATCTCTTAATCTTAATTCTTGAAGATTACCAAAATAATTACTATTTTTTTGGACATCATCAAGACGTTAATTGCTTAGAGCACCCAGTAACCGACCTGGAGCGGTGATTGGTCACCCTGTCAAATTGGTTAGAGGTTAATTTGCATATCAGGATTGCAGAGATGGGTGTTGCAGTAACGATTAACAGACATATATTGTGCAGCCTTATACATTTTATGAAGTCATCAGTCCACCATCTCATTGGTGTCCAGATACCCTCTCGGTCCTGTCATGTGTCCACTGAAAGGTCCTCCTTGTTAAACAGCCCAGGCTGTTGCTGAAGCCCTTTGTTGGAGGTTTGGCTCGCAGAGTGGGGACTCTGTTCGCCAGCGCTGTATTAATGAACTACGCTCCGGCTCCACCGTTCAGTCCTTCAGCAGAAGCCGAGCTGCACTGGCAGACATGTTAAAGGCCTTTTATTACAGGCATTCCTGCTCTTGTGGGACCTCAGAGCTGTTTTCAACACGGGCGTTTTGGCAGCAGTTCTGTCTGAATAAGGGAGGAAAGGAAGTGCGCTGTAGTCGTTAAGCCTGGGCTTTTCTTTTTCGCTGCTGTCAGATGAGACCGAGACATTTCCGAAACATTTAAGAGGCGTCCTTAGCTTCGAGTTCATGTGATATTTTAGATTTTAATGTGTTTTTGTCCTGTTCTCATTCTCTTTGGGTATTTCTGAAGTGCATTAAAGGAACTTATATCCAGAGAAATTAGAGGAACGTACAGATGTGGTTATTAGAGGCCTGTACAAGTGGAATAAAGTTATGTGGAACCTTTAGAAAATGCACTGAAATATGCAATACAGTTTTCATTTTGGTGCAGTTTTATGTTGTTTTATCTTACTATATAGCAAGGCAAGCATTACTGTCTCTGTGCTGCAAAACGCCAGAAAAGTAGATTCAGTACACTACGCTTTATCAGTATATTCCATTCTTGAGCCTCTCTTTAAAGGGGCCATATCCTACACGCCTCCCCCCAACTTTACTTATGAGATTGTGTGGGTGTAGAACATGACCATGTCTTTCTTTATTAAATTTAAACAAAGAAATTGGTCTGTTTTGTACTGTGCCTTTAAGAAAGGCCTAAGTAAATTATTAGCGTTTTTGTTCATTGTCCTGTTATAGATCATCTAGATTTGTCCGGATTTATGTACATGTGTGTGTATGTTTGTGCATATATATTTATATATATTTATATGTATGTATTTGTGTTATTGCAGATGTACACACAAAAGTTGTTTTTATTAGGTCATCAAAACAGTACATGTAAAACAGTGCAGAATGGGATATTTCAAAACTTTAACAGTGTTAACATGTTACAGAGAACGTTTATATTTCACAAATGGAGGGAAAATCATTATTTTTCTATAATATTTCTTCACTAGTGTAAAACATGTATAAAAAAATATGTGGTTGGGGATGCATTTTCCATCTGAGTGCAGCAGTTTCACTATCAAAAATTCCGCTTGACATTTTCTGGGGCGTTTTGTGTCTTTTGTAGGTTCAACATTGAGCCCAGTTTGTACAGTCCTTACTTCTCTCTGGGAGCCTGTATGGATGGTCTGAACAGTCTTTTTACTCAGATCTTTGGCGTATCACTCCTGGCTGAACAGCCCAGTGCAGGAGAAGTGTGGAGCGAGGACGTACGCAAACTGGTAAGATGTGTACAAATCCAGATCCTAGAGGCTGTAATCATAGTCTACTGGAACTGGGAAGATGGAAAGAGGACTACAGAAAAGAACTGCATTTACTATACTGTGCAAAAGTGTTGAGCCACCCCTCATTTCTATATATTTTGTTTTGAGTCAACTTGTTTTCCTATTTTCTGCCTGTCAAACTGTCTTTTCTTTGGCATACTGAGTAGATTAAATTATAGAAAAGGGAACAAATGTTTTACTGCAACATGTTGCAAAAGGAGTTCCAAACTCTCAGCATTCAGCAGCACCAGTATACTGATCAC
>JBBIGA010100165.1:0-10981 GCA_037576975.1 Alestes dentex | reverse complement strand
TTCAAACATTTTATCCCTTTGTCATACCAGAGAGAAAAGGTTGAGTGCAAAGGTCGAGTCCAACAGGGAAACAAATTATTGTCTTTTAGTGGTGCAAGTGAATAAACTGCCCAAATTTAGATCAACGCCTGAACTGACACCAAATTTTAAGTGAGTTCAGCACCACTGGGTTCTCTGTATAATGAGAATTGTTTTTACTGGTGGAGAAAGGACAGTTATAATGAGTGATGGGGGAGGGGGAGAGGGAGAACCCGCCCACCCACCCAGAGTGTTCAGTCAAAATAGTGGTGGACATTCACTAACCAAGCACACAGGGGGACACGAAGTAGCCTCCCTTCAGTTTGGGGTCACTGGGAATGAAGGGCTCTCCGCCACAAAGCACCTTGGCTCCCTAAAACAAAACATCAGTAAAGGGTTACGTGGGACATGGAAGGTTGTTTCTTTTCCAGTAACAGTTGAGGCTCAGAGGCGAGGCCGGACTGCCAAATGTGAAGCCGTACCTGCTGCTTAGCTTGGCTGATGAAGCCCAGCACTTTCTCCATGTGGGGTTTGCTTATCAGGGCTCCCATCCGCGTCTTCTCCTCCAGGGGGTCACCCACAGCAATGCTTTTGGTCCTCTTCACCACCTCGTCCACAAAGGGCTTCATGATCTCCCTCTGCACGAACACTCGCGTCCCGTTACAGCAAACCTGAGTAGCAGAGCAGCGTCAGGACAGACCGGGAGGTTCACTCCTCTACTGGAAGCTGTTTCACACGTTTTGGGTTCAAGTGTTCAGTTCTGTTTTCTATTCACAATAGGACTTACACACCTCCCCCTGGGTCAGGAAGTTGGCCATCAGAGCCCCGCGAATCGCATTCTCCAGCTCACAGTCCTTAAAGATGATCAACGGGGACTTTCCTCCGAGCTCCAGCGTCACCGGCTTCACACCTTTGGCTGACATCTCCATCACCTTCACAGAAAGGAACACGCACATCATTCAGACTGTTCTCCACTGCGTCCCACACGACGCTCTGGACAGAAAAACTCCTATAGCACATAAATATATTTGGGCAGCCCGTCCAACAAAACACTTTTCGAGTCAGTAAATAAAGAAGGAGGGCCCAAATCCGCTCCTGGAGGGTCGGTGTCACACAGTTTGGTGATTTACCAGCTTAAACACACCTGGTTCAGTTCACCTGTTCATCTCCAGGTTTACTGAGAGCGTTTGAGGAGGAATCACCAAACTGTGCTGAAACCGATCCTCCAGAACTGGAGCTGGAAACCCCTTTAGCTGAAACCACAGACTCCTAACATTCCACTCGTTTACCTTCTTGCCAGTGGGCACGCTGCCAGTGAAGGACACTTTGGCCACCATGGGGTGATGACAAAGCAGAGTTCCGGTCTCAGCTGCTCCCTGCACCACATTAAACAGCCCGTCTGGAACTCCGGCCTCCTTATAGATCTCTGCCAGAATGACCGCGGTCAGCGGGGTCATGGGGGAGGGCTTGAACACCATGGCATTCCCTGAAATTGTGGGGCAGAGACAGTCAGTCTTTCCTCCACAGAATGAAAAGGAGTGCGTGTGCGTAAGCGTGTGCAGCTGCAGTGGCTGAAGTCCAGCACACAGCCGTAAATGACACCAAGCACTGCTGACATACCGCAGGCCAGCGCTGGTGCCGATTTCCACGCCGCAATCTGGAACGGGTAGTTCCAGGCTCCGATCCCCACACACACCCCCAGCGGCTCCCGGCGAGTGTAAGCAAAGGAACCTCCAGGCAGCTGAATGTGCTGACCTGAGGGTAGAAGAACAATTCCATCAGATGGACATAAACTATCATCTGATGAAACAGAACCTATTCACCAAGTTGCAGCAAACCTGCCAGCGTGGGTGCGATGCCAGCGTAGTACTCGATACACTGCCAGGCCACATCGATGTCCACCTCAGCTTCAGTGATGGACTTGCCATTGTTGACCACCTCCAGCCGAGCTATTTGGTCTCTGCGCTCCTGTTGATGATGAAATTCAGATAAAAACAAATCATGTGCGAGTTCACTGCCTCTTTCTGGACTGAGCACAGCCTCATGTCTCACTGCAGGCTAAGGGGGGGGACTGACCAAACGTTTCACCACATATTTCTAATGTGTTTTTGGGCCTTGGTGAGCCGCTTTAAGGCCTCAGTGAGTGTGTTTACCCTGATGATCCGCGCCGCCTCCAGCAGGACCCGAGCCCGTTCTAGACCGGACAACCTGCTCCACTTCAGGTAGGCAGAGTGAGCGTTCCTCACAGCCTCGTCCACCTCCTGCTCACCACAGGGGATCATATCACACAGCACACGGCCTGGAGACACACACACACACACACATCATATATATACACACACGGGCACAATCTGTACAGCTTCTTGACTGCCACAATGCACTTCACTTGAACCTGTATAATCAGGTGATCCATTGCACAAGATCACCCTGGAGCAGTGAAGTCAAAGTCAAAGTGAACTTTATCATCTCAGCTATAAAAATGTTTTCAGTGAGACGGGATGAAATTCTTTTTTACAGATACAAAAAAAAAACAGAATACACATATATAAAAATCGATAAACGCCAAACTACAAGTATAAATACCATATTCTGTACAAAACAGTATTTTCAACATCCAGAAATTATGCAGTTTTCATAATTTTTTTGCAAAGTTGCATCAGGAGCCAAATGGAGAAAACTGTCAAGTCATGGTCAACATGAACTTTGTCATCTTAAACATTTATAGTAAGTGAAACGAAATTTCAAGAGCTTATCACCGGTTGCAGGTTCAAACACTGGCTCAGTGTTTTTGGCATCTTTGGACTTCACTCTCGCTCCACCCCAGAAGTTCAGGTCCTCTTTGACCACCAGAGACCCGATGGAAACGTTGCGAAACTCAGGCAGCGAAAGGAGGGGTTGCTGAGCCATGACGACCTGCGGAGGGTGTACACACACACACACACACACACACACACACAAACAAACAAACAGGTTTGCAGACTGTCAACATAAAGTCATGAGAGACTCAGAGGTTCACATGAATACCAGGACAAACACTAGTGTGTCCTCTGACCTCTAGATCCGCCTTAAAACAGTTACCAGCCTGAACAGCTGTTTATACAGAAATCAGAGGGAATTTTGGAAAATGGGTGGGGCTCCCATTTAAAGAATGAAATTAGTAAACAATCTTGTTACTGTTGCAATTTAAGGAGGAACAGAAAGTCTGAATCAGACGCCAGTCTGAGCTTCACGTCTACATATAACGGGACAGTTAATGCAGTGTAGTGCAAAAATGCAGTAATGCAGAAAACCAGTAATGCAGTGTAACACAGTAAACCAGTAATGCAGTAAAGCAGTGGAACGCTCACAGAAACTTCGTGCATGTAAGGTGGAAGGAAAAGTTCGAATGAGCTGATCAGTATGGAAAAACAAATACAAACACGGGACCGTTACGCTAAGATGGTGCGCTTTAGTCTGTTTCAAGTAAACTTTGACGTTAAAGTTAAAGTTATAGCTGTAATAAACTCACCGAAAGAGAGAGCGAGTGACTGGAGTCCGAGGGTAGAAGGAGCAGAAGGAGCAGAAGGAGCTCGCGCGGACGCTCGCGGGCCAAGGTCTGCAGCTTACGTAATGTGGGCGGGGCCAAACGTGCCTGAATGGAGGAGCTGCAGTTAAAGGAGAAATATTACACACCACTCACATTCCTGCACAGTTTAAGGCGAACAGAGGGTTCAGAGTGGGTGAGGTAGAGAAACTCACCGAGTCAGAACTGTACACAGTGGAGGTGAATGGAACCAGACGTTTGCCTCTAAAGTTATATAGAAAGTTATTCCATCAAATGGTTATGGTTGCACTGCCTGACGCTTGAGAAGTTTTTCTACCAGAGTTTTGAGAAGCTTTTAGTCCTAAAACTAAACCCATTCGTGGCGGAGGCACACATGCAGGGGGCCGTGACGCAAAATAATCCGCAAAGAAAAGTGATTTAGTTCAGATTCACTATTTTATCATTAGCATCCATATAAACACTCAGACACTTGGAGCTTCATTGGGGGCAATGGTGAATAAAACGGCTGGATTTGTGTTGGAGACGTCTGGTTCCATTCACCTCCACTGGAAAGAAATCGGGAGTCTCCACAATCAACCGTTTCGCGCCGAACACACACTGAATTATGCAGGAATTTTGTAGTGTGTGGAATCGACCTGTGAACACTCGGTCTGGAGTTTGTAACTGCTTTTAAGATGGAACAGAACATTTGAAGAAATCAGCAAATAAGAAATTAGTTTTTCACTGAACTTCAAGATTAGGTAACGAGTGTGGAAACCTGATTCATCAATTTTAAAATCCCATTAAAACTCTATTAACATTATCAATGCAAACTTCAATGCAAATATATCATATATACCATCTAATTCAAACCATTGTGCATAATTAACAGTGCACAGATAAACTCACATACAATCTAATTCCACTGCCACACACAAAATTGACTGCAAAGAAGATTCTAAACATACCCTATATGGACAAAAGTATTGGGACACACCTGTTTTCAGGGTTTGGGATAGGCCTTTTAGTTATAGTGAAGGGCAATCTTAACACTTCATCATACCAAGACGTTCTGGGCAATGCCATGCTTCCATGTGGAGAAGAACCATGCTTCCACAGTTTGGAGAAGAACCTTTTCTATTCCAGCATGACTGTACCCCAGTGCACGAAGCAAGCTCCATAAAGACATGGTTGGACAAGTTCAGTGCGGAAGAACTTGACTGGCTCACACAGAGACCTGACCTCAGCCCCATTGGAATGAACTGGAACTGAAATTGCGACCTCATGCACACTCGACAGAATGAATAGGCACAAATTCACACAGAAACACTCCAAAATCTTGTGGAAAGCCTTCCAAAAAGAGTTGAAGCTGTTATAACTGCAAAGGGCAACCAACTCCATGTTAAAGTCTAGGTATTTGTATGCAATTTCACTAAAGTCCTTGTCCCGATCAAGCATCCCAATACTTTTGTCTATATAGTGTATCAATCTTTTGTCATGACCTAAAATCTAATTTTAGGTCATGACAAAGAAAAGGAATGCTGATCTAAGAGCACCTGGCTTCATCTCTTCTAGTTACAATCAAATAAACTACCAAAACCAGTATAAATAAGTATTTCTACAACCCAGAACATTCCCTAAAGGCTCCTCACGCAGGTGATAAGAGCTCCCATCAGCCCGATTACTATTAAATATTTTAAATGTGTTAAGAAATCAGACAGCAGTAATTTGTCATCTTTATTAGTTCTGTGTTTTACAGCTCTGTGACTGTTCCGTTCTAGAATCTCATTTAAAATCTTTTAGAGTTTATTTAGTGGACTCTTCAGCAGATGGTTGTGCAAACTATTCCTCCTGAAAGAAATAATACATAGCATCTTAAAAGCAATAAATACAATCAAAACAATCCCCCGTCCAATTTCAGGGTCCGTCTGTGGGAAGACAGGCTGATCTAGCGTCTGTGCAGCTCCAACACTTCAGACTGTACTCAGAGGAAAACAAAACAGCATCGAGAAATGAATAGAGTTAAAAAGGGGCATATCCAGGCTGGACTGTCCTTTAGATGGAATTCTTTCGAACCCAAGTACAATAATCAGAAAACCAGATGAAACAGGAGTTGGTAAGGTCTTTTAAATACTGCTCTCATGTTTTTGGGAGTCCTGGCTGCACAGCGGACACCAGAGGGTGCCGTCTCCTCCAGTCAACAGAAGAGAGGGAGCTTTTGGTCCACAGGGTTTAGGAGAACTTGGCAGCTTGTGGAGGGGGTCCCAAAAACCCTCCTGCCTGTTTGGTGGCAGCACGGGATGGAGCCAGACCGAGCATCTTCTGGATGTTCTAGAGAGAACACAGATCACATACTTCAATATCCATGAGAAAAGTAAACCTTCTGAAAAACTTTACAACCCTCACTGCACCTCAGACTCCCTCTGGCTTCGTTCACACTGCAGCTGGAATAGTGTTTTTCAATGTGTTGAAAAACTCACTGAATCAGAAAAGGGTTTAAACCAGAAGTACTTTCTTAAGCATGTTAGAACAGATGGGAGGAGAAGGAGCTCTGTGGAAATCGGATCATTTCTGGGAGTATCTGAAACTGATCTAAAATACCTAACTTACTTATCATGTACAAGTTTCCACATTAACATCTGGTTGTACTTTTTAGTATGCTGTCATTGTTTCCATGCCTACATGAGGAATAACCACTATCTCAAAACACTGTCCTGTACCTGTTCTGCTACAAAATTGTTATAAAAACAAATAAACAGAAAAAATTTCACAGGTGGATTTTCAGTCAGGATTTCGGACCCTCGCCAGGTGAAGAAAAAGGTTGGACTTGGGCCGCGTTTCCCTGCAGTGTGAACGAAGCCTTTGGGTCTGGAGTGTCTGAGGCTACCTGTCTGATGGACATGGTGCAGAGGATGTAGAGGAAGATGAAGGAGCAGTCGGTATAATCCTCCCCCAGCAGGTTTCGGTGCGAGAGGCCCTGGATGTAGGACAAAGGGACGAAAGGCAGCTTCGCCACAACTCTTCCGTCGAAACTGAAATAAAAGAAAAAGCAAGAAAATCGTCAAACACAAAGATCCTCAAACCCAGCAGGTCACAAAGGAGTGTGATCAGTGCGAGGTCACTCACATGGAGTTGAACATGCCCATCAGCGCGGTGAAGCAGAAGCCGATGGCGAACATGGACTTCATTCGCACCTGCAATGACATCAGCGTCATCACGACTTAACAACTTCCGAACCACAGCGGCACAAAATGATCATCTAACCTTATAATCCCAACATCAGCCTCTGCAGTACTGATTTCACAGAAGACTAAAATATGCAAATGAGCCTCTAACCAATCACAGTGTTTCTGACAGGATGACCAATCACAGCTCCAGGTGAGTTACTGGGTATTCTGATTAATCAAGGTCTTCATTTAATCCAACAAAAATCGAATTATTTTAAATGTTTAATCATTAAAGATCCTGATTTGCCAAGGTGTTATTCTAAGGACCCATATTCTACATTTTCTTTCAATTTTACATCTCATTTGTGAATGTAATTCATTATAATTCATTCTTAATTTTCCAACAGTGATTCCTGTTACTGCTCCTACAAAACTGAAACATTCAATTGAGCTCATTTCTGATTGGGTACCCAGTATTCCAGCAACAGGGGCACTAAAACACTCCTGTAGATGTCGGTAATCATGCTGGTTTTGTGACAAAAAGTATGATTTGAAAACAGGTCGTTTTTGCATGTTTGTGTCCAGAAATGGACTGAATGGGTGCTGGAAGTGAATGTACATTTAGGAACTTCTACATTTACAGAATTCAAGACTTTTTGAGTCTAAAGAGTGATAATATGCTGAAAGGACTTAATGGTGTCACCGTCGCCATATAAAGCAGAATAAAAACAAAACTGATATTCTATCCATAACATGCAGTTCCATTCCAAACCAATTTTACAGGTGAATTACTGATTTAAAAAACATTGCCTCACCATTGACAGGTCCCTGTTATTGTTCTTCAGTTTCTCTTCCTGTCTCTCTGTACAAGAACACCAGAAACATCACAAACATTTAAACACATCCAGATCCTCTTAAAAGCGCACCAGGCCTGATTTAAAGGGGAAATTTAACTTCACCTGTCCTGAGCCACAAAATATATTCCTCTAATGATTGTTTAGTATTATGATGACAATAATAATAATAATAATAATAATAATAATAATAATAATAATAAGAAGAAGAAGAAGAAGAAGAAGAAGAAGAAGAAGAAGAAAAAGAAGAAGAAGAAGAATATAAGTATTATTATTGTTATTTGTATTATTAACATAACAGTTAAAACGTTTTACTTACCGATCTTTTTCTTCTGTTGTCGCCCAGCAGATTCTGTGATTGTCTCCTTTTTCTTCTCCACTTAAGAAGCAGATCATAAAAAGAATGACATTAATTTTCCTCCTGGTTCGTAGTCAGGGCTCTCGGGTCCACCTTAAATCCCCCGGGCTGAGGGACAGGGGGGCGCTGGATTTAAGGTGGACCGGAAAGTTCCAGGGAGGATTTTCAGTCCAAAGCTAAAGGAGGTTTTTACTCACATTTCTTACTCTGTTTCTCCACCTCGGCCTTCAGCCTCCGGTACTTCTCGGTCCGGTACACCAGAACCCAGGTGATTCCTGAGGAGAAAGAGTTTTAATTCGACAGAAAGGGAGAATCTGAGATAGCATGTCGCGCGGTTAGCCGTTAGCTCCAGAGACTCACCCTCCGCCAGTAACGCCGTGCAGACCGAGATAAAGACGATTAGAACCGTGTCCGCGAACATGGTGCTCATCCTGCAGGAGTCCGGGTTCGGAGTGAGGAGTTAAAGGGTCGAATAGGGAGTTTTAGGGTCGGAATAAGAAGTTTAAGAGTGGGGAGCTTTAGTGTTACTCTGGGTCTGCTCCACAGTGACGCTGGCAGCTGCAGCCCAAGACCAGTAGGGGGCGCCCCGAACAACGATTTAAATATTTAATTATTTATTATTTTATTATTTAATATGATCAAAACCAAACAACGGCACGAAGAAGAACATATGAAAAAAGAAAACAGAAAAGGCAGAACAGAAAAAGAGAGTAGCCAGGCGAGAAAAAGGAGAGACTAGGAGCTCATACACTCCAAAAATAATCCCCGTGTCACAAGTCTTGACAGCTTTAGCGTCCAAGTCCTGAACAGATAAAGTTCAAACTCCTAGGGTCGGTTTCCTGAACAGGGATTAATCTTAGTCTTGGACTACCCATTCATTTTCAGTGGAAAATCTCTATTCACAGCACTACATAATCCAGGACTAGGTTTAATCCCTGTCCGGGAAACCGACCCCTAAAGTTTAACCTACCCCAAACGTTCCATGTAGGAAGGTTAATAATGTAGGGAGGTTAATATTTTTAAAATGTCAATTAAATATTCTCTAGCTCTTCACACAGGAGTTTAATTTAGAAGTTATTTACTTCAATTTTTGAGTAATTAACTAATTTTGGAGTAATAAGCTTTAATTTTGGAGTGATATACTTTAATTTTAGAGTAATTAACTAATTTTGGAGTATGTACTTAAATTTTGGATTAGTAGCGTGAGCAGTAATCGTCTCTCAGTAGCAGTGATGGTATTTGATGAATTTCAGTTTCTCTGATGTTTTGATGCAAATGTTCCTCTGCTCTCCAGCATTAAAAGAAGTTTCAAAACAGCCTGAAATGTTATAATTCATCACTTCTAGCCGTTTGGTTCCATTCACTCCCATTCATTAATGACATGCTGGCGCCCCCTGGTGTGTTGGGGCTGCTGAACTGGAACTGATGTTAAACCCTGGGAGAAGGTCAGACTCCCCAGACCTCCACCCTTCAGCCGCCCCGAAGGGACCTGGACATTTGTGCTGCAATCTGTTGATGAGTTTAAGGTCACTGTGTTAGAAAATGAGCCACATGGTGTTTATTGAAAAGACACACTTTGTTTACAGATTTCTCTCAGGAGGCCTCTCATGTTTCAGATCGTCGTCATCGTTTCATCGATTTTTCTGCAGGATTAGTCCAGAACGTCTCTGAACCCTGAGGAACCCCAGACCAGACCAGGATGTTCCTCAGCGCTGCCTGTTTTCTTCAGGAGTTCTGGTCGGAGGGGGCCGCTCCTGAATCTCACCACATCCATGTAACATGAGACTCTGTTATGAGATAAACACACACACACTGTCTGTCTGACCTCCCTTATCTTATCAACTGGATGTGCTTGAGACAGGCAAAGCAACAACACCGTCAGACCAGTTCCCCAGAGCTCATAGGAGAACAGAAAGTAGAAAAGAGGGAAATTCACTCTGCTTTAAAAAACAGCTCCACTGGTTTTACAAAATTCTAATTTAATGTCCGAGCAGGTCTGTATCGAGTTTTTCCTATTTTTCTCCTCTATAAACCCGGAGGCAGACGTTTCCAACACAAATACATTCACAGTCCCCCCGCCCAGGGAAGCTCCACGTGTCTCTGGGTGTTTAAATGGATGTTGACAATGGTAAACTAGTGAATCTGAACTAAATCACTTTTCTCTGGGGACTATTTTACCTCACAACTCCCTGCATGTATCCCTCCACCATGAATGGGTTTAGCTTTAGGACCAAAAGCTTTTCAAAACTCTGGTCTCCGTTGTCAGGTGGCGGTACCAGAACTATTGGATGGAATAACTTACTGTGATGAGCTTTTAGAGGCAGCTGTCTGGTTCCATTCACTTCCACTGTGAGCGGCTCTGATTCGGGGAGTTTGTCTACTAACCCACTCTGAACCCTCTATTCACTTTGAACTCTGAATTATGGGGGAATTTTGGACAGTTGGTGGAGCTGCTCTTTAAGGTTTATTCTGTATTCTGTGTTCTGATGTAGTTTCTATTACATATTTAATACAAATTCTGTTCCTCTTCATTATTCCAGTACTGTAGTATTCTGACTTTCTATGATTAGGACTAATGAGAGTGTTTACTGATATATTTGTTCTGGTTTTGTTCTTCTGCCGGAAGCATTTGCTGGGAGATCCTTGAAGAAGCTAACTGTTATATAACAGATGGAGCAAAGTTCTGGACAAGGATCAGTCTCGTCTTGATGTAGATCTCATTCAGGCTCCAAATCCTACAGGCCTGATCTCTGCCCTGAAAGCTGCTGCTAATTCCACTGAATAACTTTTTAAGAACCGATAATGAACCTCAACCTGCAAATCGTTGTACCTCCAATCCTGATACACACTCACACACACTCATTCTCACACACACAAACACACATGCACACGTTCATGCACACACATACACTCACACACACTCACATACCTACACACACATACATACGCACACACACAGACACTCTCACTCACACACACTCACCCACACACGCACTCACATACATACACTCACACCTATGCACCCACACACAAAATAACTCACACACACACACTCATTAAC
>JBBIGA010100155.1:0-10981 GCA_037576975.1 Alestes dentex | reverse complement strand
AGAGTCGTAGAAAACTAACACTGAAATTTATCTTCAGCCCAGACAGACAGTCAAGCTGGAACTTCATCACTTCCCAGCTGTTAGTTTGTGTCTCTGTTGTTGTTTTTTGTGCAGACAGTAAATAAACAGTGTCCTCTTTCCATGTTGTGATGAAACATTTCAACCAATCAGAAAGCAGCGATGCAGTCAGATTGGCTGCAGCCTGATTTCAGCCCCGCCGTCCAGCAGCTCGGGTTCGGGCCGCTTTATTTGTAATGAAAAAAGATTTGTTTGTGGTACAGAACGGTTCCTTGTACCAGTGGAAAAGCGCCAATAGTGTGATGAGACGTTTCTCCATGGGCCACAGTGCAACATATAGCAACATTCAACAGAGTGCAACTTACGATAGAAACAATACAAGAGACAGTGCAGCAGTGTAACAGTAATGTAGTGTAACAGTACAGTGTAAAGGGGATGTAAAACTAATTTTTTGGACCGTAAGGATGATTATTGCACATAAGACAGTTAACGACATAGAACCACATTGAGTGAGTGTAAAATAAAAGCTTATCAAAACAAATAACAAGACATAAGTGTGTCTGTTGTGGCCGTAAACAGTAAACAGAAGGTAAAGTGCAGTAGCCACTGAAAGTCCAGAGTGTAATCTGTGATGTAACAAAGTTTACAGAACGAATGTTTGTTCAGAAATAACAGGACAAGTCTTCGCAATGCCTGTCTGTAATCAGTAATGATGTTGAATGCAGCAGAATGGAGAACTGTGCCAGATTTCATTGTTGTGTTTCCACCTGTATCTTTTGCACATGGTAAACTAAAGGCTAAGACTGTGAACAAACATGAAACTGAGGGCTAACCCCTATCTGAAGGTCCTGGCTGTGAGTTTGCTGTAGATGTAATAATGTTTCGAACCTTGGAAAGTGAAGATTTCTGCGCTGTGACACAGTTCTCCTTTCAGATGGACAAATCTGTAGGCTTTCCTTGTAAGTGCACTGAATTGTGCATGTATCGTTTTCAGAGGAAGCCTCCAGTGCTGCTCCTTCCTCAGCGATTTCAGCCTTTTTCAGTGAGATATCTTTTATTATGTGTCCATTCTTTCATTCCTCTCAGACTCCCTTCATCAACCCAATCCACCCACCATCTGAGAGAAAGAGAGATTAAATAGAAAGACTTGACTATGGTCGTTTTCTCAGTATTTAAGGCACTTCTTTAAATATATATATATAAACTAGACTAATTTTGATATTTGGATACAGTCGACCCCCAAAATTCGAGGGGGTTACGCTCCAAGAGCAAACGCGAATTGTGAAAAAACGAGAATTTCTAATGTGGTAAAAAAAAAAAAATTGGCTAGAAATTCCTATTTTATAGTGTAAACCCTAAATATGCCCCAGATAAGCTCCCAAAACACTTTAATTTCATTTTAATCTCAGCTTAATACATGACCCTGAAAGAAATGCAAAGGTAAACTCTAGATTGAAACTGTTCTGATGCTGAATTCTGGACTGCAGCTGCCAGAGACATGTCACAGGGCAGCAGCCAATCAGGAGCAAGGAGAAATAAATGACTC
This sequence comes from Alestes dentex, assembly GCA_037576975.1. Classification (NCBI taxonomy): domain Eukaryota; kingdom Metazoa; phylum Chordata; class Actinopteri; order Characiformes; family Alestidae; genus Alestes; species Alestes dentex. Next base: position 9,417 of record JBBIGA010100155.1, on the reverse strand, counting down.
TCTCTGATTGGCTAGTTTCAAACCTCCCTTCTCTGAGTACAGCAGTATTTCACCATCCCAAGACGCCTTTCTTTCTTTCCACAGGACCAAAACATTTATACAGTTATATTTTACATGGAAATATTGCTGAATTTACATTAATATTTTAGTTACAATTTTAGTTAGTAATGATATTTTTCTTAATAATTTAGCTCTAAAATGTGCAAAACATTATATATTGCAACGAAAAAAGCAAAAAAAAAATATGCGGAGGATATTTGCAGTTTCCGCGAATTTGCGGGAGTTTCCATGAACAATTATTACTTGGGTTCTAAGAAAAAAATCAGCGAAATCTGAACCGCTGGGAAACACTGTATACCTAAAAGTTAAGGAATTATAACATTGTAGACCAACTTTGGATGAAATTAACAACAGCACATTTATAAGAAGCACACTTCTTCTAGTAAAAAATTGAGCAACACACTTTACTATTAAAAATAGCAGAGGGTCTATAGGTTTTCGTCAGAGATGCTACACCTTCAGTGCATGATGTTAGTTTGTCGGAGAAGTATCTCTTCACTGTTTCAGTAAGATGGTAATTAAAACAAGGAGAAAGACACACCCATTATGCAAATAGATGGGGCTCAAATCTTCAAACCATCAAAAACGTTGGTTAGTCTATCATGGTTTGTCTTCCCGTGATGAAACACAACAAATACCCAACAGTAATTTTAAGTATTTGGAGACCATCTTAAGTAGTGATGCACATACCTTAGTACTTATTTACTTAAGTACTTATGTACTTTTCCTGTAGGCTATTACAGACATTTGGACGGTTGTCCACTAATCATTCAATTCTTCATGGAATCATTTGAGTAGGCACACAGTCTGCCAGTCACGATAAAAACCTGACTTTCTGCTTGTCCCGGGTACATAGTTGGTGCCTGGAGATGCAAAGCTTCGAGACATTGCTCTACGCATGCCAATTAGCTGCATTAAAATCACAAAGGAGCAGGCCGAATTGATCCGCCCCGTGTTGGAGTGAAAGCTTGAAAGAGCACTTCAGTCAAAAGAAGGCTAAAAATGAATGAAAACAGTCAGGATGACCTTCTTTTTAAGATCATTTACACAAAGCTAACAAACCTCTGCTAACCCAGAGTCATCATTAGCAATGCTAGCAAAACCTAGAACAGGGAATCTTCATCTGTTTACTACAAACTTCCCACCACTACGAAACACAATGTACTGAAAATGTACTTAAAATTAACCCTGCCTTAATTTACCCCTGAAAATACACCAGACTCCTTCATTTGAATTAAGAGGCTGTTAAATTGTTAAAACGACCCCTTAATTTTACCTTAAAATTAGATGTGAAACCCCTTAATCTTAAATTTAAGGCGTTAATTCAGAAGGTTCTGTTATTTAAGGGGCAAATTTGAAAACATAAGGAGAAAATTCAGTAGTTTTACCCCTTAATCACCTTAATCTATGCACTTTTACCCTTTCCTGTATGGGAATTTAAGGTCAAAATTAAGGTAAATATAAGGGGCAAAATTAAAGTGTTTGGTTTCGTAGTGCACTATTAGTGCAGAAAACTAATTTCTCTAAAGCTAGCAGGTGAACAGTAGCTTCACGTCAGCTTTTTTAACGGATAGCAGCTAATGCTAACACAGATAGGCTTTAAGTTTGTTGTTTTAAGGTCATAGGTCTGTGACTCCCTTCCCCCTGCATGGAATTGTGTATTGTGTCTGATGCAGTTTTGTCCAACCATCTCTTTAACTCAAAGTGTGGATTCATGCTCATATTTATTCATGCTTATATTAAACCATGTGTCAGATTAGCTGCTGCATGGCGTTCACCGCCACAGCTAGAGTTAACGTTGTGAGGTGTGAGTGTGAGAATCAGGAGGGATCAGAGCGTTTGGCAGAGAGCAGATCCTGACGTCTGGTGCTCTTCACAGGGGTCGGATTCGACAGAGAAGCCAGTGTGCGCTGCTCGCTAGTCCATTCGCAGTCCGTGCTGCAGAGGAGACGGAAGCTGAGGAGACGGAAAACCATCACAGGCATTCCCAGACGAGTGCAGCCAGACTTAGGCACGTAAAACATTTCATCCCATTCATCTCTTTTTGTCTTATTGGAATTTGTTTGCAGTTTCATCTTCAGGTTAGTGGTCGGGTTACCACAGATGCCTCATCATATTAGCCAAGCATTACTTTCTTCGTTGATTTTCGGTAGCGCTTTACAGTAGGGTATCATTCATAAGGCTATGACATCTACATAGGGTTCTTATGACAATTGGCATTTGCATAAATAGATGCTTATAAAGACTCATTCCATTGTTGCTACACTTTCTGGGATAAAATCGACTAAAGTACCCTTTGTGATGTAACAATTGTCGGTATAAACCTTAATATAAATTTTAAGGTGCATTTATGTCACTTGACATAGACTGATGTACGTAGGTGTCATGTAGCCTTATGAAAGCTGCCCTTCAGTAAAATGTAATCTATTTTTTATTGAAGAAAATGTGACATGTTCATCAAAATTTGATTCGTGCAAGGTCGTTGTCCTGCTAGTGACCTTAGGAGAACTTATTTTGTATTTTCAAGACTTCTGATCAGTCATACATACATTTATGGTTTACCAGTTTTTAAATTGATGTTCTCTCCTTTTTCCAGACTCTGATGAGTCCCCAGTAGCTAGAGAACGAACACTGATAGTGCATACCAGTCCTGACACTTGCCCGGAGGACCTCATCCTCTCACGTATAAACACCAGGGACTCTGGTTGCCAGACAGAGGATCTCTTGATAGTTGCTGCAGCGCCTTCACGTAGACGGATCAGATCTCAGAGGGTCCAGGGTGGGTCTGTGCCACTCTCCCATTCTACAGGGAATATCTCCTCTCTGCCAGAAAGCTCTGAGACAATGTTCTCTGCCTCCATCGGCTCCCGCCTGCGCTCCCGTAGCCTGCCACGCGAAGGCGGCCGGCTAGTTGATGAAGGCCGCGATGACAGTGATGAAGACGACGACGAAGAGGAGGAAGAACTTTCCCCATTTGAGGTAGAAGACTTCCTTTCAGGAACAGGAGAGCACATGCTGAAAGATGAAGGAGAGAGCACTGATGACCAGGTACCGCCAGAACGGCAGCTAGGTAGCTTGAAGTTCAGCCAACACCCTGAGAGCCCGGAGCATGTGTGGATGGAGCGAGGTCGTTCTCATTTGCCTCGTCAAGCTGACATGGAAAGCTGTGAGATTTCATCTAGCTCTGACACATTCAGCAGCCCCATCCACTCAAACGCTGGTGTGCTGACCAGCCAGATGGACCACAAGGAGGACCATCAGTCTTCCAGCGGGAACTGGAGTGGCAGCAGCTCCACATGTCCTTCTCAGACATCAGAGACAATTCCTCCCGCAGCCTCACCCCCCCTTACTGGATCTTCACACTGTGACTCCGAGCTGTCTTTGAACGCAGCTCCTATTGCCAATGAAGACTCTGCAGGCTTCATTATTGATCCCTACTCTGGGGAAAGGCTTCAAGGTATTCGTGGCCACAGAACAGGGTCATTTACTTCTACTGCACCTGACATGCTGGATGATGCCGGAGTCAGCACTGCTAGTGAGGGCGAGTGGAGCTACCCTCAGCATAGGCACCACTCTTCCTGCCACCAGGGCTTCAGCCCCGAACACTCTAGGGAAGAAGAGGGGAGTCTAGAATGTCCCAGTTTTGCAAGCATAGCCACGTTTGAGAGCTTAGATAAGCCTCCCTCTGAAAAGGCAGACACCATGTCGCATTTCTCTGTGGATGCTGAGGGCTATTATACCTCCATGCACTTTGACTGTGGTCTTAAAGGTAGCAAAAGTTTCACTTACAACTATGCATCGGTGGACCAGCAAAAGGAAGAGTACAGAGGTCACACACTCGGGAGACGCAGTCTCTCTCTGCGAAAACCAAAGGTGAAGCCTTCGCCACCAAAACGTAGCTCATCTTTAAAGAAAATCAGCAGCCATGCTGGACCAGCTCCAGAAACAAACGAACCAAAGATAACTGGTGAGCAACACCAACAAATGTCTTCCAAGGAGAGGTTGTTGCTGTCAGGGTCAGGTGACCCTTCTTTCCAGCTGGAGAGTGAGGAGCCAGTGGAAGCCTGGGGTGTTCAGAGTGCTGGCAAGATTTCAGATGTTGCTTTTTTTGGCTCCACGGACATACACTCCTTTAAGGGCGAAGGGGCTGTTCAGTCTGACTATGCAGACCTCTGGCTTCTGAACGACTTTAAATCTAGCGATCCTTACCGATCACTGTCGAATTCCAGCACTGCTACAGGTACGACGGTCATCGAATGCATAAAGTCACAGGAAAGCTCAGAGTCACAGACTTCTCAGTCTGGTTTGAGGGCCTCCACTCCTTCACCACCATCAGTAGAAAATGAATTCAGGCTGCCCTCTCCGGAGAAGCTAGTAGGTCTAGCATCACCTTCCAGTGGCTACTCAAGCCAGTCAGAAACACCAACATCTTCTATGCCATCGGCTTTCTTCCCAAACCCTAACCCTCTGTCCCCCACTGGTGGAAAGAGGAAACCAAAAGTCCCAGAGAGAAAGTCCTCTCTCGCTTCACTGCAGCAGCGCACATCTAAGCGAGACCTTGAGCTACCCATTATACCTCCTTCCCACCTTGACTTAAGTGGCCTTCACAGTGTCAGCAAGCCTTCAAACCACAAGAACCACATGCACATCCTCCACCCAAACAAACGGAAGGTGGCAGTAGCTAAGCCTGAGGCTGGAGCTTCATCCACTGCAAATGTTGAACCTGACAGTGCCAGTCCACTGGTAATCACCCCCACTGTGCTTCGTTCGGTGCAGCTACGCTCAGTTGGCAAATATGGTGAAGGTAACCATGACCGGGCTTGTGCAGATGCTTCCACTAGACCCAAGTGCCCCACTGTCACTGTTATCACTGAACCCACCAGTAGCAAACACCATGAGACCAGGAAGCCCCCACCCTACAGACCCCTCACCACTGAAACCTCCTCTCAGGACAACTGTGAATCACTGTTTACTCCTGCAGATGGACCAGCTTATAAGAGTTTAGCAAACCATCTTGGTGCTAGAAACAGGTATGACAGGTTAGCCCCAGCACAACTTTGGACCATGACTGCTGAACTGGAGAACAGAGACAACATCACAGCAGACATATCAGAAGATACAGTGGATCAAAAGGTACCTCCTGGCCGAGAGTCAAGCACTTCGAAGGTGTTCTCACTTCAGAGCAGTTTAGAAGTAGAAGAAGGCCAGACATGGAGACCTGATCCAACAGAAGAAAACAATACAAGATCCTCTTCTGATCATCATGATGTAGTAAAGACTTCTGAGAATCTTAACAAAGTGCCTGATTTTAGCCATCAATCATCACTGGAATTGCAAAGTAGTCCAGTTGGCAATGCCACTAATCAAGGCAAGAAGTCACTGTCATCAGGTGTCCCAACCAGAAGTGCCTCACAGGACAACATTGAGGAAGGGTTGACGCCAGACACAGAGGGTTACTTCAGCAAAGGTTAGTCCTTGGTCACATTTATGTGTTCTCTATCAGGTATTTTCAGGTTTCAAGACAGCTTGATTACATATTGTTACTTGAATGTGTTAAAGGAAGATCCCTTGTGAAATTCCTTTGCAGAATCCACACCTAGTGATCCAACAGTGTCCCCTCAGATGGATGAATCAAAACCAGAGGAGGACAGCGTTTTTCTTTCTCCTAGCAAATCCCGCACAACAGAGGATCTCTTCGCCATGATTCACAGGTAAATTTCCATTCTACAGGATCTGGTGCTCAGTGAAGGAACAATGTTTCAGTCAATGGCAGAATTTTCAAAATTGAATTGTAGAGGAACTTAACTCTTAATGATTCATTGTAACACAATGAATTTCACATCTAAACACTCTGAATTACTTAACCACTGAATAAGCCAGAAAAAAATGTTTAAATCAAATTAAAATCTGTCCAGAAATATGTTAACAACTAAACCATTTGTCATTCAAGGTCAAAAAGAAAAGTCCTTGGCAGAAAGGACTCTGGAGATGTGACAGTCAGGAGTCGCCTTAGTGCTTCTTCAACTAGCAACGCTGCAACCCCTCCCAGCACCCCCGTCACCCCCACAACTCCGACGAGCTCCCAGCGGACCCCAGGACCAATTTACCGGAGTGCCAAAAAGTCTAGTACCTCCAATGAGGAATTCAAACTGTTGCTGCTGAAAAAGGGAAGTCGCTCCGATTCCAGCTACCGCATGTCCGCCACAGAGATCCTGAAAAGTCCAATTGCCTCCAAGAGTTTCAGCGACTCCCTAGTGGAAGGTTCCAAACTACCCGAGGAGTTTCACTCGCCCTTGCAGGTGCAGTTGCAGTCTCCTGAGGGAACGCCCGAGCAGTTCCCAAGTCCCTTCCCAAAAGTCAACGTGGAGGGCTTCTCCACAAAAGCTTTCCCCACGGCTGGCTCTTCCAGACAAGGCCGTTCAAGGATACCACCAGCCGCCAACAGCAGCCGGTACAGCACACGCAGCCGACTGTACACAGCACCCATGCAGGCGATTTCTGAGGGGGAAACGGAAAACTCAGACGGAAGTCCTCACGACGACCGCTCCTCCTAAAAACGACAAAAAAGCATTAAAAAATATTGTTGACACATTTGAACTTTTGAAGCCAGTTACATATTTTTTATTTTTTTTTACATGCAAAATGAGACGACTTGCCAAAAGAGACAAAAATGCAGTTTTTACCCTTTTGTAGCCCAGAGGAAAAGAAAAAAAGAAAAAGAAAAAAACAATGTGCTAAAAATTTTATTTTAGTTGTGATGTGACACTTCCATCATTAGTTTCACACTAATTTTGTATAACCAGGACATTGTAAAGTTTAAAGGCCTTCACTTAAGTTTCACCACGTTTGGTGTCAAAACGAAATCAAGTTACATGCAGTACATCACTTGCTGTCTGAGAGCACAGCATTTTTTTATTGCAGTCACAGAAAATTTAATTTGTATGGGCATTAAGCATGAAGCAGATAAAATTATATGCAGCCTTTGCAAAAGTTTGGGTGCCCCAAATGACATTTTGATGATTTTCTAGGTGGAAATAAGTCCACGTCCTCCGCAGAGACACACTTTAATACACAATCACTAAATGTAAGGCACAAAATAAATTTAGTAAAAAAAATGTAATGCACCAGAAGGGGGCGTTCACACTTTTGCATTTGGCTGTATGTACACAAACGTAAACTTGTCTATGACAGAAAAAAGTTTGGACAATCAAATAGTGGCCTTTCGCAGTGTTTGTAGCATTGAAGAGTCGGCTTTTTCAACAAACGTTTTAAAGAAGACAAAACCTGCTTTGGCTGCAATTCAGTCACTTGGCTGGAGGTTTTACGGAGTGGGTTTACCCCTGTAGTTTTGCACTTCTTTAAATTTATAGCAAACATTACGAGACCTTTGTAGAAAAATGCTTTAAAAATGAAAAACAAGTGTTAGCAAATTTATAGCAGAAAATAATAACACATAATAAGCTTAAATGATCAAGAAATTCAGCTCAGACAATGATTTTACACTGTTTATCTTCATGAATATGGGCTGAAATGTCCCAGCAGCTGTGAAGTTCATCATTTGAGCATTGATTCTGCTCTGCGATGCAAATAACCTGAAAGAAATATGCAAGGAGTGAAGAAAAGTAGTCATCCACCCAGCTCTATTTAGTTAATTTAGTCGAGATGATGAGGAGTAAGATTGTGGCAAGTGTGGTGTGTTCCTGAAACACAAAGGATGAAATTAAAACCCTTGAAAAGTATTTTACTCAAATCTTATGCAAATAGTCCAAGGACAAAATCACACTCTGTCGCAGGGGCAGTTCTAGATGTAGACATCCTAGGTGGTTGCCTAGAACAGCACCTTCAAGAGAGACGCCAGTTGAGCACCAAGTCCCCAGTAACCACCACTCCACCGGTCAACAAATCCCTAGAATGGCCAGAAGTGCCATCGCTCTAATAATTAGTTTTCCTGTTCCATTTTTTTTTTCAAATTATTTAAATTCCAACTTATTAAATCTCCCATAAGCCATATATACTCAAATTTTCAGATGTTAATATTTCTAACTTGCAATTCCCAATTCTTGCAAATTTGACCAATGAGGCTCAGACAGGTCCCAGTTACACTACAGGCAACTCTTCGTCAAACATTAGGGTTTCGTTTTTATGAATATCTTCAAGGTACGACAGTCCTTTACACAGCCTAACTTTAACCGTACAGCAAAGCGTCCTGTGAAATATGTTGATATGTATGTGATAACTAATAATAATTTGGCTACTTCTATATATTCAGTGTATGTTGTGGTGAACCGTCTTGTTTTCAGTTCACTTCAATGTGGTCCTGTGTAAACAGCGATGGGAAGACACTCTGAAACAGAAAGTCACGTGACATGAGTGTGTTTCAAACCAGCATGTCTTTAACTTGGTGATGTTTTGGTCCTTTTTCTGACCCCCCTTTCCCACCCTTCTCTAGTGGCCATTGATTGAACTGCATGCGGTAAATATCTGGACAAAGTGGTGACAAGTTAGTATAAAATGTTTTAGTGGTCAGAGTATCGTCAGTTCACTTGAATTTGTCATGTACGATTGTGGAGTGGGTGTAACATTACTTTGTGTCGTTAACTGTAAATTCATTTATTTTTATCCAGTCGGTATACGTAACTTGCCCTTTGGTCTTCTCTGAACGTACATACTTAAAATGCTAATTAGGGAGAAAGTCCAACACCCTGGAGGGCTCTCTAATTCTGATATTCTATGATATCAATAATATATTCATAGATAGTGTGTTCTGAGGGTCCCCCATCAATGCTATGCCCCTGGAATCCCCCCACCCCCGTTTTATGGCGCCCCATGGTCCTGGTGCTTGGTTTGGTCAAATTTTTTCAACAACTATGTTTAGTGAGGCATTTTAAGGTAATATAGCCATGCTGTGACCAATCAGATCAAAGGAAAGGTGAAGCACCCAGTGATGCTCGCAGTGGAGGAGAGATTAGGGACTGCAAAGATGGACCAGGCCTCACCTTGGTGGTTGGCGAGAGTAGCCAGTTGCAGCCGGGGAGGAACTGAGAAGAGAGCCATCCGGACAGTTTTACCAACCATGCCCCACAAGTTTGCGTCCACTGGGGTGTGGGCGGAGCTTCTAGCCAATGAGGACGAGGCTGTGTGTCATCAAGCGTCGCTCGGGTGGAGAAAATCTGCTGCCGCCTTGATCCTATTCTAGCAGGTCCATGTGCCTGAGTGACCAAACAATGCTTTCTCGCCAACTTACATTTACAGCATTTATCAGACGCTTTTATCCAAAGCAATTTCCATTCCCTAACTACAGGGGGCAGTCTCCCTGGAGCAACTTGGGGTTAAGGGTCTTGCTCAGGAACCCAGTGG
>JBBIGA010100073.1:0-10983 GCA_037576975.1 Alestes dentex | reverse complement strand
TCAGACCCCTCCATGATTTCTAAGTGGGAGAACTTGCAAAATCACAGGGTGTTCAAATACTTATGTTCCTCACTGTAGATCTTTTAGTTCTTCTTCAGGTCATCCACATTCTCCAAAACACAGTCTACGAAAAATATGCTTGAACCTCCAACTTGCCTTTGTAAGTTAGCCTGAGGACCGGTTGACCTTTAGTGCTCGACCCTCTTGAGGTTTCTGGTGATTCACACTGATCTCATAAGCAGTCATCATCATCATCATCATCATCATCATCAGGACCATCATCATCATCTTGAGGAATGTCTAGCTGTTTCTGGAAGCCAGAAGTGACATGGGTGAAGGTTTGGGAGTGAGTTCAGAAGCTTTGGGATGCTCCTGTTGGCAGCTGCGTCAACACTGTTGGTGCATTTCCAGATGTTTGTTAATCTAAAGACTGAGATCAGCGGGTGTGTTCTGGTGAGATGGTTATAGAGCAAGGTTTAAATAGCTCATTTAATCTGTGGTTTCCCCATTCCTGCAGAGATCTGATGGTCTTCATTACAGCTTCACCTCCACAATCCTCTGTCCTGTTCCCTGCACGCAATGCATTGTTTTTCAGGTAATTCAGGGTTAGAGTACAACAACCCCAGGTGCCAAAGCTGACCATAAAAAACAGTCAGGATATTGAAGGCCTTTTTCTCCAAATTGTTAAATCAGGAAATGAATCCATGGGAAGTTCTCCGCTCTCCTGTTAAACTCCTATAGACCCTCAGAGCCATTAATATGGTTGGTTTTGTTTTACTGATGTGCTGTTCTTTCATCTACACCAAGCACAGCATCTGAGGATCACCTGTCAAGACACGAAAGTCCTGGAACACCTGGGTGTTGAAACACCTGAATGCTGGAATATCTGAGTGCTGGAATATACCTATGTTCTTGAACACCTTAGTGGCAAGGAAGTTCTCATGGCTGTCAAAGAGGAACATCATGGAGGTTTGCGCAGGAGGTCCAGCTATGTCTTCAGCAGTAAAAGTCAGAATGTGTGTTTTTAATATTGTATTGGGCCTGACTGTGCAGGAGGAATTAACCTGAACCTGAACTAGAACCTTGTTGGACCCCTCAGGTGATGAACATCTCTCAGGAAAACAGACGTACAGTGAGCAGTAGGAGCTGTGGTAGGTGTGTCAAAGGTAACTTCCAGCCACAGCAAACCACCCATATCCATACATGTAGCCCAGCATGGAAACACTGCTCCAGTGATGCGACAGACGGCACTACATATGTATTTTGGCAAAATCGAAGCATCTCACACTGATTGAGTTTCAGTGGGTAACATGACGTCATGGAGGAAGGGAGTATGTTCAGCTCACAGCTTTGTTCTTCTGGAAAACACAAAAAGCTTTTCTAAGGGAGCAGAACCCGGATTACTTTTTCAGGAAAATCCCTTTATTTCAGCATTCAGTAAGTTTGCTATGTCATGATATTCAAACCTGTTCATATTGTGGCCAAGAAGAGCGAAAAGCTCCACCCTGCTTTTACGCACCACGACATTTCACCCCTACACAATTTCACACACACCATTTCAGGAGAGCAGAGCTGAAACTCAAGCTCCTCGCGGCTCGACAGAGAGATCCTCTCAACAACACGCATCATATTCACCGTTATTATTATTGTTATTATTATTTTTGTTACACACAGCCAGAGTCTCTTCCACTGATGAACGTGTGGTTAGACTGTGCAGCACTGCAGTGCTGGGGTTGGTTCTGGGGTCTATAGTGTCTTCAGACCTGGTTCTGATTCTGCAGGATTTCAGAGGTGTGGGTTTGGGTTCAGGAGCTTGTCCTGCGAGAGAAACATGTCTGACCGATGCCTGAATGACAAAAACTCATTCAATTACTTTCCATCCAACCCCTCTATACATTATACACTGAGTCTTTTGGGGGAGGTATTGGGGAAGGGTGGAGATCTTGTATAAATGCTGGCTGGTGTGGCTAAGGACACCAGCCAGCATTGATGGGAGACACTGGTCTCTGATGAAGGTCTCTGTGGGACACTGACCTGTTGGGAGAAGGTCCAGGTCCAAAGTGGATCGAAAGTAATTGAGTGAGTCTGTCAGGCTCGTTTCTCTCAGCAGGACAAGCCAAACCCAAACCTTCAGTAGAAATCCTGCAGAATCAGAACCAGTCCTGAAGACCCTCCAACCCCAAACCCAACACCTGCTGCAGTGCTGTACAGTCTAACTACATGTTCATCACCGGTGGAGACCCAGGCTTTGTAATAATAATAATAATAATAATAACAATAATAATCATATGTTGAATATGATGCATGCTGTTGAGCGGTCCATGAGGAGATTGAGTTTCAGCCCTGCTGTCCAGGAGGTGTGAAATGGTGTAGGGGTGAAATGCCGTGGTGTGTGAAAGCAGGGTGGAGCTCTTCACTCTTCTTGGCCACAATCTGAACAGGTTCGAATATCAAGACTTAACAGAGTTATTGAATGTGGAGATAAAGAGATATTCCTGAAAAAGTAATCCCGTTTTTGCTCCCTCAGAAAAGGCTATTGTGTTTTCCAGAAGAACAAAGTGGTCGGCTGAACACATTCACTTCCTCCATTATGTCATGTGACCAACTGAAACTCAATCAGTGTGAGACACTTATATTTTGCCAAAAAAGACACGCAGTGCCGTCTCTTGTATTGCCGGAACACTGTTTTCATGCTGGGCTGCATGTGTGGACGTGGGTGGTCTGCTCTGGTTGGAGATTCTGATCACCTGTGACCACCCAATCCTCCTGACCCTGTGTGTACCATTTTTATTTTATGCACATTTTCAGGGTAAAGAACTGAGAGATGTTCTTCCTCTATGATGTCCATCACCTGAGGGGTCCAACAAGGTTCTACTTCAGGCCCAATTTAATTCCTCCTTCAGGCCCAATCCAAAATGTAAAACACACTCTCAGTTTTTTTGCGCAAACCTCCATGATGTTCCTCTCTGACAGCGTTGAGAACTTCCTTGCCACTAAGGTGTTCCAGCACTCAGATCTTCCAGCATTCAGGTGATCCAGTACTCAGGTGTTGCAGCACTCAGGTGTTCCAGGACTCACGTGTCTCAGCAGGTGATCCTAAGATGCTGCATTTGGTGTGGATGAAAAAGCAGCAAATTAGTAACACAAAACCAACCAGATTAATGGTTCTGAAGGTCTGGAGGTATTTAGCAGGAGAGTGGATAACTTCCCACGGATTCATTTCCTGATTCAACAATTTGGAGAAAATACTTTCATAAGAAAAGGTCTTCTATGTCCGGACTGGTTTTTCATGGTCAGCTTTGGCACCTGCTCTGTATGGGGTTGTTGCACTGTAACCCTGAACTACCTGTAAGACAATCCATTACCCAGAATGCCGAACACTTCGCCGAAGGCCTGCATTCAAAAAGCAACATACACTTTTCATGACCACTGACATAAACTTACATGAACCTTTAAAAAAACTTATTGCCACAAACATTTCCTCAGCCTCAAATTCAGTGTTTTGGGCACTGTGGTACCAGAGTTCATATTTTGTGTTTTTATTTTTGTCCTTTCTATTTATACATAGTGACTCCTAAAGAGGCAAACTCACCAAACACGTCCCAACTTATCTGCAGTATGTAAGGAACAGCGGAACAGGGGGAATGTGGAACAGGGGAATGGGAGAACAGGGACTAGTAGAAATGGGAGAAAAGGGGAATGGGAAAGGCTTGAAGGGAGGAAGGGGGAATGGGGGGATGGGGAGGGGGAAAAGGGCGAATGGAAGACTTGGGGAATGGAGCAACAGGGAACAGGGAAACGGGGAGTGGAGGAATAGAGCAATGAGGAACATGAGCAAAGGGAAACAAGGGAATGGAGCAACAGGGAATGAGGAACAGGGGAACGGGGGAGTGGGTAGAACAAGGGGAGTGGGGGAGTAGGAGCTACAGGGGCAATAGAGAATGGGGAGAATGGGAGGAATGAGAGGAATGAAGGAATGGGGAACAAGGGGAGATGGGGAACAGGGGGACTGGAGGAACTGGTGAACAGGGAAATACGAGGGAACCATGGGGAGTGGGGGGAATCGGGGGAGAAGGGGCAAAAGGGGGAACAGGGAAAATGCTAAAAACTGCACTATTTTCCTCCACCTCCTTTTAAATATTTGCACTTCTGTTGCACTTTCAATTTTCTTGTATTCTTTTTTCTTTTATCTCTACCATTCTCTTATTCTTGTTTATTCTATTTTATTCTGTATGATAATGTGCTGTATAAATAAATAAACTTGAAAACTTGAAATGTGTGGGCAGTGGGGGAGCGGGAGCAATGGGGGAAACAGAAGAAAGGGGAAATAAGAGGGGGAATGGTATGACTGGAGGTGGAATAGGGGAATGGGGGAATAAGGGTTTGCGATTTTGGGCAGAAACATCACTTTGAAGACTTTCTTGCCCTTGAATGTCTGCGCCTGGGCGGGATCCTGTCGCCGAACCTGCAGCTCCTCTTCATGAATGCAGTTTGCGCTGAGGAACAAAAGCCTGAGAGCTGCAGGCACAGCGTCCTGAGGAACACAGAGAGGACCAAGCTGGACAGAATGAAGGACTCTCTGCAGATCACAGCGCTTTCTGTGGGCTTTCTGAGCTGCGTCACTGCCTTCATCTCCCTGCACAACTACTCGTGGAAAGAGTCCTCAGACTATGGGAATGTCATCATCACCTCCAATATCTTCGAAAACCTGTGGATGTCCTGCGCTGAAGATTCCACTGGAATTTATGACTGCTGGTACTTCCAGAGTTTACTGGCTCTGCCGGGTGAGAAGACAGCAATAATAATAATAATAATAATAACAACAACAACAACAACAACAATAACAGCAACAACCACATCAAAAATAATAAACATATAAATCATAGTAAATTATGTTCTCACTAGTTTATAATTTTTAATTCTGCAGAGAATTTAAATAAGTAGTTGATTAGGTCATTACTAATGAGGGCTTTCATCTCCTGGACTAAATAATAATGAACATTATGCACACTGAAAAACAGCCAGAACTGATCATTAACTGCTAATCAATGCATTGATTAATCAATTTATTAATTCAAAGTAACAATTTATAGAACTATGAATAAATTACATGGTCAGTGATATTAGCTGTGAGTCTAGTGGTCAGTGAGTTTAGCTGTGAATTTAAAGGTCAGTGGGTTTAATGGTCAGTGAGTTTAGCCATCACTGAGTTTGGTGGTCAGTAGGTTTAGTGGTCACTGAGTTTCGTGGTCAGTGTGTTTAGAGGTCAGTGAGTTTGGTGACCAGTGGGTTTGCTTGTCAGTTGGTTTAGTGGTCAGTGATCAGTGAGTTTATTTGGTGGTGAGAGCAGGAGGAGGAGTTTAATCTGGAGACACCTTCAATCCAATACTCGAACTGAACACAGTCTCTCTCTCTCAATCGGATGTTGTAAATGAAGGATTAGTGATCATAGTAAAAGTGATCACTAATAATAATCCTCCCCATTTGTACGGTAATTTATTGATTAAAGGCTAATTGAAGGGTGATTAAAGACTAATTAAGGCTGATTAAGGCGTGTGACGATGAACCCCGCGGTGGAGGCCATGGCGTTCTTCTTGGGCTTGGTGGGATGGGTGATGTCCGGTATCGCCATCCCCAACCGCTTCTGGAGGGTCTCGGAAATGGAGGGAAACGTAATCACCGCCGCCACGGTTTACGAGAATCTGTGGATGTCCTGCTTGGTGGACTCGACTGGGGTCCACAACTGTCAGGACTTCCCCTCCATGCTCGGACTGTCTGGTATGTTAGCGTGCCACACAAACTAACACTAACTTTGAGGTTCTGAGGCTGAAAACCTCAAGTGGATGATTAGTGTAAACAGAGTAAATATTTGTTTGGTGTGAATATTAGTTTAGAGTAAGTATCTGGAATAAATATTAAGTTTGAAGTAAACATTAGGAGTAAATATTTGTTTGGAGAAAATATTTGGAGGTAATGTTAGTTTGGAGTAAACCTTTGGAGTAAATATTAGGTTGGAGTAAATATATGGAGGAAATATTAATTTGGAGTAAATTTTTGGAGTAAATATTTGCGGTAAATATTAGTCCTGAGTAAATATTAATCTGGAGTAAATACTGGCAGAAATAGTAACTTTTGGAGTAAATATTTGGAGTAACATTGGTTTGGAGTAAATATTCGGGGAAAAAAATACTTTGGAGTAAATGTTAGTTTGGAGTAAATATTAGTTTGGAGTGAAGATTTAGTTTTGCATAAATATAAAAAAAAAACTAACATGAGTTTGGCATAAATATTTTACATAAATATATTTCTTTTGAGTGAACAGTAATTTGGAGTGAGCATTTGGAGTAAATATGTTGCCTTAAATATTATGCCTTATTTGATGGGAATGACATGTACTGGTATTATTATTGTTGTTGTTGATATCATTGTTTCATTATTATTGTTTTGTATTATTGTTATACTGTAAGTTTATGAATTAAATGGAAGTCCCTCCAGTTTATCACTCCACCACTGTAGCACTCATCACTGTATCACAACATCACTGTATTATTCTGTCACTCACCGACAAATAAGTGTCTTTTACAAATTATTTCAGCCCTTTAGCGTATATTCAGAACTATATACATTTGTAACACTTTTAACGGAAACACGTATTAATGAATTAATTAAAGAACATTACATAAAATGAAATAAATGCCTTAGTTGTTGTTGGTATCATAGTTTTATGTAGGTTTTATTATTGTTATATTATTATTATTATTATTATTATTATTATTATTATTATTATTATAGTTATTATAAGTTGTTATATTAATTTTCCACCGTATTAACTTTCCAGGAGTTCCACCTTAAATGGAAGTCAGTCCACTGAGAAAATTTTAGCACTCCGCTATATCACTCCAACACTGTAGCGCTCACCACAGCATCCTTCCATTACCATATCAATCCCCCACAGTATGAATCCATCACTATACCACTGCGTCACCGTATCATTCCATCACTACATCACGCTTCACTATATCTCTCCATCACTGTATCTCTCCTCCACTGTGTGCTGACGCTGTCACAGAGCCCAGATATTCTCCTGACACTTAATTAATATTAACTACTGATAAATTTGTATGTGACGCGACTGACAGCAATATGCAGGTAAAGTTTGCATGAATAATCAACTTTTACTTCATTCTTAGATAAATACGTTTTCAGCTGTAGCCGCACCTGCAGTTCTGGAACATGCACAAATAAACTTAAAATGTGTTTCCAGTCAAGGTTAATCAGTTGACTGATTTAAATGAACCCTGTCCAGGTCATGTTCAAGCATCCCGCGCTCTCATGATTGCGTCTATCGTGATGGGGACGTTCGGGCTGGTCTGTACGCTGGTGGGGATGCAGTGCTCCAAGATCGGAGGAGAGAACTATATCCTGAAGGGACGAATCGCTGTTCTTGGAGGAGTCTTCTTTATTCTGCAGGGTAAGAGCGCCCTCTGGAGGACCAAACTGCACTATGATACACACCTGCAGTGCCGATGGTGGTGGTGGTGATGCTGATGATGATGTAGTAGATGATAAAGTAGATTACGAATACGATCTGTAGGGGGTGGTGGCGGCCTAGTGGGTAGGCTACTTGCCTCTGGACCAAGATGTCATGGGACCAAGAGGTCATGGGTTTGAATCCTACCTTCAGCATACCACAACTGGGTTCCTGAGCAAGACCCCTAACCCCAAGCTGCTACAGGGAGACTGCCCCCTGTGGTTAGGGGATAAAAGCATCTGATAAATGCCGTAAATGTAAATCTGTACTGTGAAATGAGAATAAATATGAGGATTAACGTGTTCCTCGGTTCCTCTGCAGGTATTTGCACCATGATTGCCGTGTCCTGGTATGCCTTCAACATCACGCAGGAGTTCTTTGACCCCCTCTATCCTGGAACCAAGTGAGTGTTTCTGCAAAAAAAAAAAAAAAGTTTTCAGACTTGCAGCTGCTGTATGTGTATATATAGGTATTGCAGTTTTGAGATGGGTGAGGGTCCGTATATATGTTTGTGTGTGTTGCAGGTTTGAAATAGGTGAGGGTCTGTATATCGGCTGGTGTTCAGCGATATTGGCCCTGTTTGGTGGAAGCTGTTTACTGTGCGCGTGTGGAACAAACAACAAAGAGGAAAAAGCGTGAGATTATTAATTATATCTTTACTGTATAACTCTAATACTCCAGCACTGTATCCCTCCATCATTGCATCACCATTATCATATTACTATAGTTACCTGTTCTACTCCTTTAAGCTCACGTGTTTCCTTCTCTCTTTTCTGTCTAGGATGTATTCCTACCGGGTTCCTGCAAGAGGAACCGCCTACAGCACCTCCATGACCTCCCAGTCACCCAATCACTATGGCCGAAACGCTTATGTATAACTCAGGATCAACATGGTCATCGCCATGATAACACATTCTCCAAAGCCCGTACATAAAAGAAGAGCAGCCCAGCAGGAAGATGAGGCTGGGGGGGGGGGGGTATAATTGTAAATAATTGTAAATATTTATGAAATATGATGTCATCATATTTAGGCTTGAATGGTGGAGCCAAAGCACCAGCAGAACAGAACTACATTTAAAACACCCACCAATAAACACTCAGTACTGACCATTCCATAATACAATTAGTACTGACCGTAGTTATCACACACTCAGTACTAACCATTCCATCATAGTTAGTACTGACCGTCCCCATCAGTACTGACCATTCCATCATACAGTTAGTACTGACCGTCTCCATAATTTACTCAGTACTGACCATCTCCATCACACACTCAGTACTGACCATTCCATTATACAGTTAGTACTGAGCATCTCCATTATATACTCAGTACTGACCATTCCATCACACACTCAGTACTGACCATTCCATCATACAATTAGTACTGACCGTCCCCATCACACACTCAGTACTGACCATTCCATCATACACTCAGAACTGACCATTCCATCATACAGTTAGTACTGAGCATATCCATTATATACGCAGTACTGACCATTCCATCACACACTCAGTACTGACCATTCCATCATACAATTAGTACTGACCGTCCCCATCACACACTCAGTACTGACCATTCCATCATACACTCAGAACTGACCATTCCATCATACAGTTAGTACTGAGCATCTCCATTATATACTCAGTACTGACCATTCTATCACACACTCAGTATTGACCATTCCATCATACAATTAGTACTGACCGTCCCCATCACACACTCAGTACTGACCATTCCATCATACACGCAATACTGACCGTCTCCATCACACACAGCACCGACTCTCTCCTTCACACCATCTCCATCACACACTCAGGACTAACTGAACCATCACATGCTCAGTACACACTAAACCCTTACACACTCTGTACTGACCCTTCCCATCACACAATCAGTACTGACATTTCCCATCACACACCCAGTCCAGACCATTTCCATCAGAGTATTGACCCTTTACATCACACTCAGTACTGACCCTCCCCTAACATACTCAGTACTGACAGTCCCATTACTCAGTACCGCCCCTCGCATTACACTCAGTACTGACCATCTCCATCATAGACTGAATCATTAAAGTACTGACCCTCGCATCACACTACCCAAACACCACAGACTCCGTACTGACCCTCCCCAACATGCTCAGTACTCACCATCACTCAGTACTGACTGTTGCCATCACACATTATTCACTGAACAATCACGCACTCAGTAATTAATCACAGCACACACGTTCACATCGGCTCACCTGTAAACTTTATTATTGATGTATAAACATCTGTACATCTGCATCTGTGCTGGACAAGGAGAACCACAGCATTTCAACAGCATATTCATCACGCATGCACGCACACAAACACACACAGAGGCAGATTGTGTGCTCCGTCAACTCTGGCAGCACATCCACCAAACAGTCAATCAGGAAGCCTCGTTAGTTCTCTTGCAATTTTAATAAACGTGTGTGAATATATTTATTTCTGTTACTTTGCGAGTGTCTTCTTGACCTTCGGACATTCGGGACAGGTGTTTTAATCAGAAAAGAACTTCGACGACCACGTCTTGCTGAAGAGACTCGTCCACATCCATGCGCTGCAGAACCGGACACTCAAACACACACAGGAAAATCAAGAAACACTTTGGGTGCCCTGAAGAATGACATCTGAAAATAGAGCCATGTGAGAGTGAAAAACCTTCCAGTTTCTTAATCAGCTCAAAGGTTCTCTCCAGAACATCTGCCTTCACATTCAATGGGGGTTCTTTATAAAAAGTGTTCTCTCAAAAACATCCACTGAGAGGTTCTTTAAATAACCAAACGTGGTTCTGTGGCATCAGGTAAAGACCCTTTTTGATACCTTTATGTTTATATGTGTGGGTGTTATACAGGTTTATTTTATGTGATACTTAGGTTTAATCAACAACATTCACCGCTATTACCACACACACACACACACATAACTATTACCACTTTATTTAAAGAAAATCACACACTTTCACTCACATGTGCACACAAACACACTATTACAATCACACACCACTATTACCACACACACTCACTCAACATTGCCACACATACTCATACAGTCCCACAATGAAGCTCCTCTGCTGGGCCTGAAGTCCTGCAGTTCTTCACCCCTCCTGTCTGGCCCAGCCGCGTTCAGGACGAGTGAAGGCACGCTGTAAAGACAGCCACAGGAGTACCAGCACTACATTTCCCACCATCCCTGGCATGTGTGCTCTTAGAGTCACTACTGTAAACTCTCAGACTCCACCTCGATCGACACCACGTGATGACCAGGAATCATTGCCAGACCAAGAACCCGTGGTTCTCCCTGAGAGAACGAGTCTGAGAGAGAGTGAGAGAAAGAGAGAAAAGAGACACAGAGAGAGAGAGAGAGAGAGAGAGAGAGAGAGAGAGAGAGAGAGAGAGAGAGAGACAGAGAGAGAGACAGAGAGA
>JBBIGA010100001.1:0-10984 GCA_037576975.1 Alestes dentex | reverse complement strand
AACACTTGAATGAACCTCTGTTCTTAAGAGTGGTAGTCTTTAAGGGGTTGAATAATTGTGTCAATGAAGAAATCACAAAAAAGACATTTAATACTGTATTACAAAAACAATTGATGTCATTTTAGTTGCATTTGGTTCTTTAAAAAGTCCTTGTAAGATTTCATTCTGAACACAATTACAAATGTACACTGAATTCCCTAAAACCCTTTACAGCATTGGGGGTTGAATAATTTTGAACACAACTATACAATAAAGACTCAAATAACACTCTTTATCAGGAAGGGGGGAAATGCTTGGCTCTCTGGCAAGTATGTTTATGTGAGGAAATGATGTGTACGCTCACATATGGGGTGTTACAGTTGTTCAAGTTCAAGTTCAAGTTCAAATGAGGATAAAGAAAAATTAGAGAAAAATAAAACAAGATAATGAGAGGGGTAAAATAAGTAAAAGAATACATAAAAGAACATTAAAAGTGCAGTAAAAGTGCAAATATTTAGAGGAAGTCAGAGGAGAAGAGTGCTGTTTTTAGCAGCTTTTTAAAGCTGGCTACAGTCGGTGCAGATCTGATAGTAATAGGCAGCTTGTTCCAGCAGTGAGCTGCATAATGAATAAATTCCATTTCACCATGTCTAGTTTCAGATCTTCTTACCACTAACTTTCCAGCTCCTGCCGATCTAAGAGACCTACCAGGAATATATACTTCAAGCATATCAGAGATGTATGTAGAACCCAAACCATTGAGTGACTTGTACACAATAAGTAATGTTTTGAAGTCAATTCTGTACCGGACTGGGAGCCAGTGCAAGGACCTGAGAATAGGAGTAATGTGCTCTCTATTCTTGGTTTTGGTAAGTACACTGGCAGCAGCATTTTGAATGAGTTGGATCTGTCTAATGGACTTGTTGGAAATTTCAGTGAGGAGAGCAGTACAATAGTCAACCCTGAATGAAATGAAGGCTTGGATCAGTTTCTCCAAGTCTTGTTTGGACACAAAGTCTCTAACTTTAGAAATATGTGTAATTAATGACATAGGTAATTACAAAATGAACAACCTTTATATGGTTTAGATTTGGTACTGACAGTAAACAATTGTGAAACAGAATAGGAATGCACAATAAGACCTCACTCATATCAAAATCGACAGATGATTCGTCGAAAAAAATTATTTTGGACGGATATTTGGATGTGAACAAAGTTTCGGACTGATATTTGGATGTGAACAAATTTGTTGTACTTTGAAATAACAACATATTTTGAGGTTATGTTGGCACAGTTCTAAAAAGTCTGCATTTCATTTACTGCATTCGTAACATTTATTGCGTTGACCCATGGTTCTCATATCTGAGCATCGCTTGTACTGATTGAAATATATAATCTCTGTAGAATTTCTTCACGTGTTGTTGGGGTTGATTATCAGAGCCGATATTCAACCCTACTTTGGCTGTGATGGAGCTGACGCTCTCCCTCTGTAGTCACTCCCTGTGGTCTAGAGCAATGTCCCGCCCACAGCACATCTGATTGGAGCCACTTTCAGCTTTATGAATTCCATCATGAGGGCACTGCGGCATTGGTAGCCGAATGATTCAGCAAGGTAGTGTATTTCAGTGTTTTATCTCTGTCTCTCAAATCTGTGGGTCTAAGTGAGCTTAACAGTCATATTTAGTGCCAAACGAATTACCTGAATTTTACTGTTCATTTAAGTGTTGTTTGAATATTGAATATTTTAATATCTTGCACTTATCCTACTGATCTCACTTTAGCCATCCAGAAAATAGTGGTGGGCTGTGAAATTGAGGCTGCAGAGAGGTAGAGGGACAGACAGACAGGCAGAACACAGGCCTAATCGGCTAGAAACATGAAAGTGAATGGACTTTGTACTCCGGGCCGAGCTGGGCTTAAAAATCTAGATACAAGAGAAACAGGTGAAACTGATTAGGGACTTGGGACAAACAAACAGAAAACAGCAGCCGTGGGAAGCCTAGAGTCAGTATTCTGGGGAATGTGATAGCTGGAGGCATGGCACTGGTGAACCGTGACACAACATGTCATTTTTCCTGGTTTTATGATAATTTATTTTTTTTATTGATAAAAAAACTTTAAAGGTCCCATGACATGCTGAATTGTGATGCTTTTATATAGGTCTTAGTGGTCCCCTAATACTGTATCTCAAGTCTCTTTCCGAAATTCAGCCTTGATGCAGAATTACCGCCACTTCGAGCCAGTCCCACAATGAGATTTCCCCAGGTTGTGCCGTTTCTGTGTCTGTAGTTTTAAATGATAATGAGCAGGAGAGAGGCGGGGTGAGGAGGGGAGAGGCGGGGCAAGGTGGAGGGTGGGGGAGCGGCCAGCTAGTAAAAGACAGTTGTATTCGTCTGTAGTGAGATTTGGGACCTTTCCTTGATAGCCAAGCAGTTGAGATCAGTGCCTATAGCCCCGTTGCTGTAAGACTCCTCACATTTTACCCATTATCATCTGATCACCCTGTTTTGGAGATGTGCTCACTCATAGTCATTTCAATGAGGGGAAAGGAACTAAAAAATAAATTTGTGCCCATTGGTACATCTAAGCACCGAGCAACTGCCATGCTTCACTTGTTTGCAAGCCATGATGTCTCTACAGGAAAAAGTGGTCTTTCACACAATAGCATTGACAGTTGGTGGAACTAATTTTTTAGGGGAGGGGGGGTAAAATTCTCTGGGTGGGCAAAGCATGAGAAAGGGGAGGTAACCTTTCCCCTTATGACGACATAAGGAGAAAATTCCAGATCAGGCCATCTGAGCTGTCGTTCTCTCAACGGCGGAGCAAGATAACCAAGGCACTCTTTACACCTATCGCCATTTCTAGCCACTGCAGGACCATAGGCAGGCTAGGGGAACTCGTATTAATGTTAAAAAATCTCATAAAGTGAAATTTTCATGTGTATTCAAGTGTATTCAGCTGAAGTCTAAAGGGTGAAAACAGACAAACTATCCAAGCACTGAATATAGACAAACAAATGTTAACAAAAAGAAACAAGTTGTGAATATTGCAATGATCTGGACCTGTCCTGCCAGTTTCTCAGTTACACTTAAAAATGTCTAAATTATGTATTTTCTTGCTGGATATAATTACAATAGGCTTTAGTTATTGCAAGTGATGCCAGAACATGTTGTGGATATTAAACCATCTTCCACAAATTTATGACCCCTTCATTCTGTTGCACCTTATCTGTATTTATCTTCCTTTTCTTCACAGAAAACTTTCCTTCATGATACTATAAAGCAGCAGGACTCAAGACTGCTTTTCTGACACTCAGCTGAGTTGAAGTCTATCTATTGAAACTTAACTGCTAAAGCTTCATGTCAACTCTCCATTGTGATTGACGGATTTGCCCTCCATTCCCCTGGCAGCTATAGAAATGACATAAACCAAAAACGAGTTTCAGTCAGGTTTGAATTTTGTGAAAGACAAACTTGAAATGTGCTCTCAATCAAACAGCCGTGACACAGAGGGGAAGAAATGGCACTTTTGTCATGAAATAGCTTTTTCATGAAACATTTGGCCTCCTCATTTTCTCATATGCAAATTTTATTTGTGTGGGTAAGTTTTAGAACAAGCTCTGCCTTCTCTAGCAATTGTTTGGACATATTCCATCACCGTTTAAACACAGTAACTATCCTACCCTCTCCTTTTAATACACACCCACAGACACGCACAGAAGAATGAACATTTTAATTCATATTAATTCTTGGCCTATGCTTGGAGCTCTGCTCTTCAGCTGCTGGCTGACATCACGCAGGGACCCTATAGCGAGGGGGGTGGGGGAACATGTATGCTACGTGTGGTGTGATGAGTCACTGTTTTTAATGTGCACCGAGGCACACGGCTGGCATGCATCTTACACACACACAAACTCAGCAGACCTGTGCTATTTAGTGTGTGTGTGTGTGTGTGTGTGTGTGTGTGTGTGCATGCCTAGGGGCTTGTTTGTATCTTTACGTCTGATTGGCTCTGAATGCCGATTAGGCTGTGATGTCAAATGTACATGTGGGCAGGGGGTGTGGGGGGGGGAGGTGGAATGAGAATGAGAAAAAAGAGAGTAAAGAACTCTCTGAGGAGGGTATTTGGTAAATGTGTGTGTGTGTGGTCCCTCCGTTCGGTATGTATAAACATTAAAAATACAATTAAAAAAAAACAGCCTTTAAACAATGAATTCTTTATTTTGTCTATAGACAAATAAAACGTAGTTTATAAAGATGCACCTGTAAGTGCTTCTTTATTTTAAATAATCAGGGTACATCCAAAATGTTCCACAAATCCACAATGAATTTGAAAGATGGCAGTGCCTCTTGAAATGTGTTTTACTCTCTCACTTGTGCTCGCCATTGTCTAGTTTTAGCTGAGAGAGTATTTGCTTTGGTGTTCCCTCTCTTCTTCTGCTCGTCTCTGCATACAGAGCACTCCTAGACTTCAGAGTTGTTCTGTGGATTTGAATGTACAATGTGCGTGTTGTCTACAGCTCAGTAAGCCAGTTTTAAATATTATAGGAAAATGAGGCATATCACAATACCAAGGTTCACGCCCATAGTGGTGCGTGATGAATGGTTCTATAACAAACCCTGTACCGTTTTAATTCCTAGTCTGTGTGTCTTTGTGTGTGTGTAAGTGAGAGAACCTTCTGGACCATGTCTTACTCTGGTGTAGCCTTCCACATAGTGATTCTGTGCCTTGACTGAGGTAATAGGGGCTTGTTACTGCAGGGGAGACTAGACACCTGCACAGTATTATTGTCCAGAACAGAACAATAAAACCTAAAGCCATGCAGCTGTTGAGTGTCAGTAGATGTACACAGTATGGACATCATGCAGGCACATTTCTGTCCAGCAGCCAAATATGAATAACGCAAACTTGAACACATTTTTTGTTTAGTTATGCCTAATACAGATACTTTAAAACAAGACAGTTTCAATAGACTTCTATACTAAAATAAGCTAAATCTACACCAGTCGCCCACAGCACACAACAGGTGAGGTGAATAACATTGGTTATTGATACAGTGGCACCTGTCAAGGGGTGGGATATATTAGGCAGCAAGTAAACAGTCTGTTCTTAAGGTTGATGTATTGGAAGCAGGAAAAATGGACAGGCGGAAGGATTTGAGCAACTTTGACAAATTGTGATGCTTATATGGCTGAAAGAGAAGTGCAGAGACATGCATCACGGTTATCTATAGACTGTTGACCTTAGTGTTTTAGACAGTAAGTCAGGTGTTTCAGTCATTTCAGGTTTGCTCAACTTTTGGTTTCCTTGAGATTGTCCTCATCCTCCATGGTAATGGGGATCTTAACGAATGGTGTTTTGCATTTTTGATGGATCCAGTCTATTTTGTCTGAAATTTGGCTAGAATTTTGACTTTCATTTCTGTGGTTAGAGGATGATCTTCATCCTTGGGTGCAACTGTTTTTTAAGGAGATTTAGCATTTGTTGGACTGATAAGACACTTGCGTAATCTTGACCAGAGAGCATATCTGTACAGATACAGGTGTAAGTGCTTCAGGGCTTTCAGCATTGGTTCGTCTTGCCAGGTTAGTGTAAGGGGAGGATGTTTGTCTTTGCTAAAGATAAACATCCTCCCTTCACACTAACCTGGCAAGATGCTTATCTTTAGCAAAGACCTGTTTGTTTAATGGAATCGATTCCAAACTTTGTTCTACCATCTGATGTATTTATCCCCACATGGTTGGGCAGTCCTACCTGAAAATAAAGAACTTGAGATTATTTTAATAAAGACTGGCTAATGGAAAGATGGCAAGCAGATGTTTCTTGGATATTCCCCAAAAGATTTAACATGATTGACACAACTTACTTCTACAACAGCAACAGCAACAACAATAATAATAATACAGTTTTGATTCAGTTATTTACAGTTATTTTGGGGGTCGTTTTGGCATCCGCAGTTTCCACTTGTGCTGTCAACTGTGGAAAAGTGTGCCGTAAATGCACAGAAAACTCCTAGTGCTTTTCAACTCCATGCTGACGGTTTCTTTAGAGTTTGTCTCTCCAAGATTAGAAACCAGTCAGGCCCATTTGGGTTTTTTGAAGGCCACCTATAATGGAGAGCAATGACTGCGGAATAACTAGGTAACTACTTTTTGGAACTGGACTGATGGATTTTTAGGTAGGTTGAACTAGGTTTAGGAAGGTTTATGTTGTTACTATTGTTTTTGACAACTTAATTCAGATTGACAGGTTGACCCTTTTCATCAGGTTTAAAGTACAAAAACTGCAGGACTGGAGCACAGGAAATTTTCTTCTGAACAAGCTGCATGACCTCATAACAAGGTTGTGGCTCCTGTATTTAAAAAGTTGAAATAATGTAAAACTTAAATGCAAAAGATACACAACTTACACCAAATGTAAAATCTTGGGCGGTTTTAGTTTAAAATCAGTGAATTAAGGAATGAAATGGCAAACTGGCACAGTCAAAATCACTGCATAAGTAACATAAAATTGTGTAGTGATGATCAGATTGTCATATTGCACAAGCCTAAGGGAAACACAAGAAAAAAGCTACATTACTTTTTTCTGATAGGTACCATTGCTGTATAAGTCTTTGACATGTGGAGCAAGAAACATACCACCCAAAACAATGCTGAATAATAAAATGTACACAATTTTCCTTTACCCAGTTTAGTTAATCAGTGATTTGGTTTTGCACTATGAAGCCGATGTAATAATATTGGAAACACAGGACATCCAGTTAATATTGCTCAAACTGCATGCCTAAACCACACATTTGCCTCAGAGTTAAGTAACCTCACATAAACTTAGTTGTGAGGTTCTTGACATTTACATTCATGTATTTGTCAGATGCTGTTATCCAAGATGACTTACAGTTTAATGTAGGCAAGTGTAAAGTTGTAGAGTAATGAAGCCTTGCTCAAGGAAATCTTATTATAGAGGACAGTGGTGTTACCCACTACACTACACCAGTCGCTCATTGTGTGACAATATTATCTTTAAGGATGAACAAAAGTATGTTGCATGGCTGAAATCTCTAATAGCAGTCATCTTAAGCTTGCATTTTGTGTCTCTAAACATTGATTTATGTGCTGGTGTTTGAAACTAGCTCTTTCATGTCGCAGTGTCCAATACATTTTGTTCTTTGAAAACTGAGCTCAAATTTACAGTGCCATTTCTGACAATGTGCTCTGTGTTCATAAAATAAATACAATAAGTATTACAATTTCTGGGGGTTTTCTGATATTGGAAGTTGGAACATTTAAAAGTACCTACAGTAGATTCAGCATTGTGTGGTGGTAAATAGTGGTAAATGTAGTCCCTGGGTTAACACCTAGGAGCAATTTGATGAAGTTTCTTTATGATCCAGACTGCTTGCAACTGAGAACATGCATAACAGTTGAGAGTATCTGTTATGTGTTGTCACTCCTTAAGAACCGGCTACTTTGAAAGGAAGGGGTCATTTGAGTGACGTGAAAAATGACGAACCACAGACCACTGTTGTAATGTGAAAGGCTAATTATTGTTACAGTAGTCAGAGCTGGCATCCTCCTGCTACTGTGGGCTAGAAAAAAATAAATTAGTAAAAATTTAATTTGTGAATTAATCAAATTCCTTATTGAATGTTTGTTCATTCCATTCTGAGTTGCTTTCAGTTAAAATTCTTTATTAAAATGTTTTCCCCCACTAAGGTTAAACTAGAAATTCAGAAGAAATGGTAGGGTTTGTTTGCTTAACCCAAGGGGCATGTGTGGGTTTGGAATGTGAAGTGTGTGCTTTCTCTCCCTGCCTTTCTCCTTTTCATTCCCTCTCTTTCATTTCTCCTTCTGATCTTTTTCCTTGGCTTGAAGATGCCCATGGCAGTGGTTGCTGAGTGGGCCAAAAAGAGGTCCTTCTGTAACTATCTTTTTGTGCTCCTCACAGAGCTGATACACAGAGTCCTAGCCCTGTAACGATTCTCAGGTACCCTTTCGCTCTTACACACAGCTATTGCAGAGTCATGCGTCTCTAATAGCTTTTCCATTGTTGCAAGCAATAGTGTGTGTGTGTGTGTGTGTGTGTTGTGTAGATGTGTGCCTTCTCATTTAACATTCTTACAACACTCCCATACAGTCCCATACATTGGTGAGCTATTAGTGTATATGTGGATTTACAGTTTATATTTTGAGGAAGACCACTGAATGCATCTTGCATTCCATAATAAGCTCAGGGTTGATGCTGATGAGATATGCAATATGAAGATTTCTCTCTCTTTTTTCTCCTTCTCTCTCTCTCTCTCTCTCTCTCTCTCTCTCTCTCTCTCTTTCTCTCTCTCTTTCTCTTTGTCCTGTGAGTATAGTAAATGACTGTGTTTTGTATCAAACTGTCAGACTGAGCTTTATGGGCTGGGACCTGGGGACCCAAAGACTAGAGAAAGAAAAGAGAGGGGAGGATTGACTGGAAGCAAGTGAATGAATGTGAGAGAAAACACAACCAAGAGGATTAGTTACATGCAGAGGCTGGTGAGGTCTTCCCCCCAACTTCCCTGTGTTTTGACTGAGGCTCAAAACTCGTGCATCATCTCCCACAATGTACAGCAGAATTTACATAATGCACAAGCTAAGGCGCATGCAGACATACAGGATTGTGACAATGTAGCGGATGAAGGATTTTGTATGGACACACACACACACACACATTTCCTAGAAAACCAGTGCTGTCTCTGGTCAGTGTGGTACCCGATTTGTGGTCTTTATTTATGTTATGTATGACTATTAGGGGTGTGACAAGACGCTCAGCTCAGCTCACAAGACAATACATGATATTTGGTTCACAAAAATATATATATAAAAGCCACGTTAAGCTATATATGTACAGTAATTTTGCTGGGGTTACGTTCCAAGAGCACCCGCATATAGTGAAAAACCACAGTGTTGTGCTTCGGAAAAAAAATGTCTAAAAATGCCTATTGTTATAGTGTAAACCCTAAATATGCCCCAAATATGCTCCCAAAACACTTTACTTTCATTTTAAACTCAGTTTAATACATTATCCTTAACGAAAATATAAAGGTAAGCCCATACAGACTGTACTGTAATTCATGAACGGGCATTTTCTTTGGTATGTCGTTTTTGCCAACAATTATTAGTCTGGTTCTAAGAAAAAATGACTGAATCCACAACACTTTAATTTCATTTTAAACTCAGCTTAATACATTACCCTTACCAAAAATGTAAGTGTAAGCCCATGTACAGTCTCCCACAATTAATTAATGCAAGCATGTTTTCTTTGGTATACGCTGCCGTTTTCTTTGGTATAAGCAGGGTAAATACAGTAATAATTTAATTATTTTTTAGTTATAAAAATACAGTAAAATGTACGGGTAATCACCAGTTATTTTTACAGTTCAGTAATTTACTGTTCGTCGGGTAGCGACCCGCCGGTTAAAGCAGACATTGGACAGCGACTGAGCTCAACAGCCTCTTTTTATTAAAGTTTTTTTCTGTAACAGTTAACACTCACCTCTCACTTGCTCATCAGCAACACCCACACATCGTGCTGCTCCTACACATGTCCCTCTCATCCACCCTACTCCATCCAACCCGTACAGTGCTCTGACTGACGCCATAATGGCGTGCTACAGCGGCATAATAATTTCCTTCGCAGAACATATCCAGGAGTTCAACCTTCTCCTCGAGTGTCTTACACCTTCTCTTGTGCTTAGTTTGCATTGCCAGGAGGCACAGGGCGTTTGGGCGGCATCTTACGACTTTTAGATGAACGAAATGAGAACACGAGAACAGGAAGGCTGCAAGATTCAAGATGCAAGATTCTTTATTCGTCACAGTGAAATGTATCCTGAACCGCTCCTTTTGACTGTGCAAACATTATAAACAATAAGTAGCTTTAAAATTATGGAATTCTCTAAAACACATTAAAGTAGAAATGCAAAACAATAGATAATTAAAAAACTAAAAAAGAGCACAGTCTGAACGGAGCGGTCCGGAAGGTGTCTGGATGTGTCCGCGCCACCCCCTACACTGATTTATATTTAGCTGAATTTATATTTGGATTACTATTTATGTTTCAAAATTAGTACATTTTTCTTAATAATTTAGAAGTAAAATGCGTAAAAAAACATATTGGCATGAAAAAAGCGTTATTGTGGAGATTTCCGAGTAAAACGATCAGTTAGGTTCTCAGAAAAAATCCGCATGTGACTGAATCCGCGACTCCTGATCCGTGTCAAACTGGGGGGTTACTGTATATACAGGGGTGCCGGAACCACTTTTAAAAATAATTCTTTCCCACCCTGGATGGGCTTCCTGCCAAACTGCAAACAAATAATGAAAAATGGTACCAACTCCTATTTTTCCTCACAAGATATGTACATATTGGCTTCAGTTGTTGTTTTTGCATGGCACAGACATATCAGTACCTCCCTATCCCATTATATAAAAGCTACGGTTGATAAATCATTCAATAATATGTATTCTAAATGCTGTTACAAAGTTCAGTCTCTGGGCTAACTAAGATAAAAATGAGAAGCAAGAACACACCTGTCATGGCCTGAGAGCGGCTGCTAGAGGCTGCCCTTATTAAGTTTATATATAGGTTTTGTTTTGTGCTTTTATTTTGAAGTATTATTGGATGTTTAAAGATTTATGAGTCATAGCTGTGTTTAGTTTGGGTTTAGTGGTTGTGTTTCTTCATTGTTGGTTGGGATTTAAGTTAAATGTAGACAAGGGGTTTGTGTTTTTTGTTCACTTGAACCGGCTCTTGGTCAGGAGCTGAGACTGAGACCGGTGCGGGAACCGGCTTTGGGCTAGGAGCTGTGGCTGAGGCCGGTGCGGAGACCGGCGCAGGGTCAGGAGCTGCGGCTGAGGCCGGAGCGGAAACCGGCGCTGAGTCAGGAGCTGCGGCTGCGGCTTTAGACTTGCCCTCAATGACTTGAGACTTGACTCGGACTTGGGCGTTGTGACTCATGAGTCATAAACTCGTAAAC
>JBBIGA010099990.1:0-10985 GCA_037576975.1 Alestes dentex | reverse complement strand
TATATATAGATATAGATATAGATATATAGATATATATGATGTAAAAAATGATGTATATTGTTGCGCTGTTAGAGTAAGAAAGTTCTTTTTTTTTTAAAGGAATGCAATGTGACCAAAGGAAGTGAGTGAAATGAGGAAACACCACAAGCACTTCTGTAAATGAAAAGGTGAGAAAGAGAACAAGCTGTGTCCGCACTGCTCATCGGAAAACAAGACGTTTTAAGACGAGTCAAAAATGATCATAAATAGTTTCCTCAAAGTAAAAAAAAACAGATCTAACAAAATAAAGTCTTAAAAGAGGGGGGGCAGGGCTGGGGGGGTGTACTACTTCACTAGACCTAGAAATAATAATAATAATAATAATAATAATAATAATAATACAGTTAATAGTCTTCTCAACCACAGCACATGATGGACAACACCACACACACACAGTCTCTTCATTGCTCCAACCCTTGCAGCTTTTGCAGTTTCTTGCACAAGTTTGTTCGTTTTCCCGGACATGTTCGTTAATTTTTTTATGTATAAAAATGTTCTTACTTAAATGATATTTCTACACAGTTAGATTAATACTGTCTTGTTTAGATTGGTTGTCTTGTCAGTTCTGTGCAGCACACCACCTGGGAATTGCTGCATTTCAGTGTATGTTGTACTAAGTAGATCTGCATGTGACAAATTAAACACTTGAACTCTTGAACTATTGTTAAGTTATTATTATTATTATTATTATTATCATCATTATTATTATTATGGCCTTATCAATTAAATTGTTATTATTATTGTGATTAGTATGGCCTTATAAGTGAAAAATATGTTACAATGACAGATCTGACAGATGTTTTTCATAAGGTACAACCTTACAAAGTTTTGGAAGTTTTATCAAATATTGATTTAAAGCATTAAACTTATAAAATTGGCATTAAACTTAAACTTAACTACTATTATTTTATTATTATTATTATTATTATTATTATTATTTGAAGGCACTGTTTTATATCTGATGGGAACAGCCAATATTAATCACCTTGTCATAATTTAAAATTATATTAAAGGTGTGTCTGTGTTTTATTTCTATTCTTACAGTTCCTGTTCAAACTGTTTTTATTTAATTAAATCATAATCATTTTACTTTTCCTTCCAGTTTCTTATTAAGAATTTAAAAGCCTTATTTTCCACACCTGAGCTTTAGCTTCTTACTAATTTAAGAAAATGTATTATATCTTCTTACTAATTTAATATAATGTATTATATCATCTAATTTAAGATCATGTATAATCTCTGCTTACTAATTTAAGATAATGAGATATTTGCTAATGCTAGCTAGTCTAGCCTAAAGTCCATCATCTCCTTTGTTTCCATGAAATATTCTTGTGTGATTGGAGCCAAAACAGTGCTTTTTTCAACCTGCTAACAGGACTTTTTAGAGGTTTCCACACATCTCCGGTTCCTCTCCCACTGCACTGAGGTCCAACACCCCCCACGACTCGGTCTGCATCCCAATAAGCTGATTTCACCTGACCTGGAGCCATAGTCTCCTAAATATATCAGATCTGACCAGTACGTGGATCCACTGGACCAAAAGAGCAGTCAGAATCAGGGGCGGTCGGTGAACAGGTTTTAATAAGTATTGAGACACAGACCCCGCTGGCAGCCTCACCAGATTTGGTGACCATTGTTAGTTTACCGTAACCAGTACTAACATTTCCAGGCTTCTGATTGGTCAACATGGCGTCAGCTTTGGGTTATGTTCCATGTGGACGGGACTTTTTTAAGAACGAAAACTGAAAACTAAATACCTGTGAATGAGGCCTCAGATTTACAGAAACCCTGAAGCTAAAGTCCATGGCAGTAGTTCAGCACCACCCGCCCATACTGTTCACAGAAGTGAGAAATGAATGGATGCTGTTCTGAAGTGACTCACTACCAACTGAAACTGGAGCATTTCCTAAAAGCTTTGAGGTGCAAAGTTCGTCAGATAGGAGCAGACAGGAGTGTTCCAGGGTTTTTCAGCCCAGGTTCTCTAACCTGCTACATGGGTGGATGCTCCAGTAAAGCTCCAGTCATTCCAGTAAAGGTGAGATCATGAGACAGGCTGAAAGACGGTCAAAGATCCAATCTAAGCTGTTTTTATCTAACTTTACAACACTTCCAGTAGTTGCAGTCACTTTCACTTTTTCTGAGGTTGAGCTTTGGTCCATGGTGATCTGGCACAGCCTGGAGAAACTAACCCTGTACACACCCCATTATGCTGCAGAGGTCATAGGATAATAAACATCACAGCAGTGAACGAAAACATTTTTTATCTTTATGTTCATATGCGTGTGACACCGTTTTTAAAACTCCAGTAGCAGTTATTTTTAATATTACATGTTTTATAAATACAATTACTTTGGTTCTACATGACTCAGTGTGATGTCTGACACCTCAAGCATCAACACAAACCAGGCTAACTTCCATTTATGGAACCGTTTTGTCGTATGACAACAATTCACCATTATAGATCCATGACACTCGTGTTCTAAGGGTTAAGCTCAGAGCGTTTCCCCATGGCAGCCAGAGGGGGCGCAATTTCACCAATTCCATTATGGCTTTTATGAGCTTTGAGAACTCTTAGCTAAACTAACTGACTAAAAGACAGATGGACTGACTGATTGATTATCTGATTTTTTTGTTAACCCCTCATACAAGTGTGATCTGGAACATTCACCACTAAACATTCTATTTATACATTTTATATTTATACTTTCATACATCTGACAGTCAACCAGTAACTAAATCACACCAAACTCAGTCTGCGTCCCAACAGCTGATGCACCAACTGACTGACGGAGCCCTGTGCAGGACACTCAAGAGCACAACACACACAACTAAGAAACACACACTCGCTGTTTGACACTGTAAAAGAAATCTTTACATTTTACTATTGACACGCGTCAGAGCAAAACCAGCAAACGACCCTGCAGAGCTGTTGTTTTGGTTACACGCCTTTATAAACCCTCTTTTTTGAGTATTTATTTTTCCCCCTTATTCATTCATCACTACTATGGCACTGTAACCATAGTACAATAAATGTGATTGTCCTGTTGAACGAGTCATGAGTCAAAGTCAGACGAGTCACATCAGCATCGAGGCAAACAGCATGTCATTGACGAGGAGATGTTTAGTCAGGTGGCACAACCGCAGCAAATACAAGAACAATTCACAACACAAAGTAGCAGACTGTTGAATTTTAGTGTGGAACGCTGGTGCAGAATAAAAAGACTCAGGCAGCAACAGGCAGAACTGTTAAAAAACCTCACTGCTGAAGGGTTAATCATGAACCATTTTTAACTCACCTTGCTTTCATAAAGTCCTCAATCTCTTTGCACGTCCTTTTACCATCATTTAGGTGTTGGATGATGGCATCATAACCTGCTGTGCTGGTGATGTCACTGTTCTGCAATATTAGAGGCCATTATTAGTACATATGGCATCATTAAAGGCATCATTCTTTATCCATTATTGTTAAACAGGCTGCTTTTATTACCATGCCTTTAAGACAGATACATGTAAATGAGCTCTATTGTGATTCGTTGTCCTCATTCTGAAACTACATCCCAGAGGAAGATTTTACTGCTCAGAGCAGTCTTTTCTTCATCTGATCGGAAATAAATCATCTTCTTATTTGGAGATTATTGAAGTCTGACTTGTTTCTCCTAAAGCCCCCTTTAGGAGAAATAAGGAGCAAAAAATCAACTTAGCACAGAAGTTCTTCTGCTGTTCTCATCAGCTTCTCTGTTTTCTTCTCTTTAACAACCTTATGCATCTCAAAACTGTCCAACTTTGGCAATTTTGAGACTTGAATTTGAACAGAGACAAATTTCAGATGTTGTTTAGACTCATTTATAAGATAAACCAAGTTTTCTTTTGGATCTTCTGGTTGATCTGAAGATCTGACGATCTGAGAAGAATAAAGATCAGATCAGTGAGAGAAAAGACATTTAAATTTAAGTTCTTATCAGGCTGAGATTAGAGGCTGTTTCTCAGGAGCTGAATGTAAGAAATGGGAGAAAATGATCAGAATCTCATATTGATGTTAAGTTCAGTTATGTCTAGGAAAAACAGACTGGACCAGCTTATTCTGGGTTTTCCATTCCTTCCTTTATAACTTCGGCATGACTGGAGGGACTAAATGGCTGCACATTGGCATTGCACACTTTTGTGAGGTCATAAATTACTTGGGAATTAATTATATATTTGCTTATGCAAATTATTTCATGTAAAAATGATAAAGTAGCAGCAGTAATACTTTATTTGTTCCAGATTGGGCAATTATTTTGCAGTGGTAGCACATATATACACAAATTCCCACAAACATTTCATGACTCAGGTTTAAAAAGAATAAATAGAATAGACTGACAAATAGAGTAAAATGAAATAAATGAATAGATAAAAACGTGTTGACGGGGGGGGGGGGGGACTGTGGAAGTTATCTCTATTTACTAGTGGAATTCAGTGACTGGACAGCAGATGGTATAAAGGAGTGTTTATATCGGTTGGTTCTAACTAATGGATATTTGAAACGAGAGCCTGGAGGCAAGGCCTGGACTTCACAGTGCAGAGGGTGGTTGTAGCTTAACAGGATGCGTTAAGCCTTTTTAATCACCTGTTTCTCATACAGTGCAGACATACTATTTAGTTCCACACCAATAACACTACTACACACCTTGATGACCTTAGATATGACATTTTTTTGGTTTCACACTGAGCAAAGCATACCAACAGACAGCTGAAAAGGTAAGTACTGACTCAGTGAAGGATCTGTAGAAAAGAGTCATTAGAGACTTATCTACATTAAACTTTGCCAAATTCCTAAGGCAGTAGAGGCGTTGCTGTCCTTTTTTACACAGCATGTCTGTGTTACAGTTAAAACTTAGCTTACTGTCAATTATAGTACCCAAGTACTTATAATGCTGAACTATTTCAATATCCTGCCCACCGATGTTTGTCTTGGTAGTGTTACAGTACTTTTGCCTAATATCAAAGTCTTGGTCACATTTAACTCCAGACAAGCTTCCTGACACCAGTTATCAAAATAGTCTATAATAGGGCCATGTGACGCTTCATCGTCCTTCAACAAGCTCACAATGACTGAGTCATTTCACAATATGACGGTTGTCCATCAGATCGACAGTCATCTGTGTAGAGGATGTAGAGGAGAGGGGAGAGAACACAGCCCTGAGGAGAGCCTGTAGATGTCCAAGATAGTCCAGAGCAGTGACTATCTTGGGCATCTACAGTGATGAAAAACGGAGTTTTCCTTCCTAATACGGGCACTTTAAGTGACTATTCATAATTATCTGAGACATAAGGTGTAAAGTTACACCGAAATAACCCACTGCGACAGCCCGAATATTCCAGTTTATTACAGTTTAGACTCATTTCTAACTCCAGCGTGTAGGTTTGGCTATCATTACCCACAGGAGCATCTCCCAGCACTGTAATTCAAACTCAAAACCCAGACACATAATCACAGGCCTCCACCCACAGCCAACATTAAGCATCGAAATAAAAGTTTACATGGCACTAATAGCACTTTCTACACTTGAGAGCCTGGAAATTAAAGGGGCCTCTTATAAAAGAGGCATATGGATGATGCTCTTATCATTAGTTACAGGGACAGTCCCCCTGGAGCAACTGAGTGTCTTGCTCAAGGACACAACAGTAGAAAGTGAGGATTTGAACCTGCAACTTTGTGGTCATCCAGTTCACAGGGAAGTGTTTTATCCACTAGGCCACTACCACCCTAACAGAGAACACACCACAGCATGGCACACAGTGTGAACCATGTCCATTTTTTTCTCAGCATTTAACCCTTTTAACTCATTCGCCAAGTGAAGCAGTGGGCTGCCACAAACGGACCGGTGTGTGGGGACCATTCCTTGCTCGAGGGTACCTCAGTGGTGACACTAGCAATCATGGGATTCAAACCCAAAACCTTCTGATCACAAGGGCAACTTCCTAACCACCAGGCCACCAGCTGCCCCAGACTGTAAATGTTATATTTATTATGCAATAAATATGCAACTGGAATTATAATATTGATATTATTAGAGGAAATTACATTTAATAAGTGACTGTTTTGTTCAGAAACGTGGACTGAGCACTTTTTACTAGGTCAGTAAACTGGCTCCTCTGAACTGGAAATGAATTCATAAAGACATAAAAAGCTCTCTGAGCCGGTTCATGCGTGCCAGAGCCCTGACAACACTTCCCCTTAAGAAAAACGAATCCGTTTCGAAATTCGAGAAAGACGCTTTGTTTAAAAAACGACCACAATAAGTTTTTGCTTTAAAGTGGGGAAGTTCCCATGAAAAGCGCGTCTCAACCTGGCTTCGTTTTTCTCCAGTCCACCTTACATTTCGCTTCTTTCGCATTCAGGCGTGCGGGAGCGCCTTACGTGCACTGCAAGGGAACTGCTGCGATATTTAAGGAAGAATTAGAATTTTCAGCAAAATGAAACAACTTAAAGCAGAGTAGAGGAAAAATGGGAAATGTGTTATATAAGAATTAAACGTCTCTAAAATGCAGAAAATCTCATTTTGAATCTCTTGTTGACTATATGATAAGGCTGAAATTGGCTTAAGTCTCCGTTCCCCTTCAAACGTTGCTGAGTTTGCATTGAGGAGTAAGAGACAGCTCGCATGGGCCGGAATGGAAATGCTGCAGGATTTAAGGTGGAAAGGCAAAGGTAGAAAACTAAGTAAATTGAGCTTCAGAAAAAAAAAATAGAAAAATGTGAGCAAAAGGGAGTAAAAAGACTGGAAACACATGTTATAGACGAATGGAATGCCTCTGAGACGCAGAAAACTTCACACTGGATCCAGCACTTGTTGGACTTGAATGGAAAGTAAAAGCGAATTAAAAGCTCC
This sequence comes from Alestes dentex, assembly GCA_037576975.1. NCBI lineage: Eukaryota > Metazoa > Chordata > Actinopteri > Characiformes > Alestidae > Alestes > Alestes dentex. Next base: position 4,074 of record JBBIGA010099990.1, on the reverse strand, counting down.
AGTTCTTACCCAGAAGTTGTCCTTCAGGTGAAGGTCTCTCATGGTGATGGCTGGGGGTCCGAGCTGGCTGGGAGGCTGTGCCGACTGACAGACCGCCCGCGGGTTTTTGCTCTATAAGAGAGGCGCAGACTGCCAGAGGTGGCGCTACAACACTGCACCTCCACGCCCCCTGCAGGCTGAGCTCTGCAACGGCAGCTCTTACAAGAGGGCGCGTCTCAAGCCGATGCTTACCTCCCAGCTAGTGAACGTAGGGAGCATTCTACTTAAAGTGAAGTGAAGTGGCCCCTCATAGTCACGTGGCACCTCATAGGGGCCACTAGCAGTCCTGGGATTCAAACTCACAACCTTCTGATTGCAGGGGCAACACCCTAACCACTAGGCCACCAGCTGCCCCAATTGACCGACTGTTTGTTTTAATGTTTCATTTTTTTTATAATTTACATTTATTTATATATTATTTGACAAATATTCCTGTTCAGTGTGCTTTGTGCTACAAAAGAAAACACGCCCTCACACTATTAAACCCAGACTTAGAATTAAGAGCCGCTAATAGACTAAGATTCTACCAGAGATGGAGTTAGTACTCCAGCAGGACCCTCTCAGTTTACACAGAGAGGAACCACCAGAACCGTCTCAGATCACACAGAGGACCCACCAGAACCGTTTCAGATCACACAGAGCGGAACCACCAGAACCGCTTCAGATCTTTGACAATTCTTCAGTAGTGATGTGTATGGAAAACTGGTACTAAAACTGGTCAGTACTGAAATCTAGAGAACCTCCTGTTCAGACGGTGCTGCTGTCAGTGTTTCTGTGGTGTAAATACTTTCTCACACAGCTGCATTTTCAAACGGTCAATGCTGGATTGGATCGGTGGAGGGACGGAGTGGCACTCTATTGATCAGAACACTTGTAGTGACGCTCCTTCCTCATGATATAAACAGGAAACCCAAGACAGTTTAGATCCTTTTCTCCAAAAAAAAAAATCACAAAATAACTGCTGAATCTTCTCACAGCTTTTCATGCGACACCTTTATTCTTTGCACCAGATTATGGAGAGTAAGATCAATAAGTATCAGTATCGATAAACAGTATCAGTATCAATATCGGTATCAGAACAGTCCTCAGTCCTTTCAACTTGATCATAAAGCTTTTTTAAAATTCTCCCTGTCTCTTACAATCAGAAACAGAATCCGTTGCAGTTGTTACATTTTTCTTCCAGTAACACATTTTGCTTTACCTTTCTAAGACTCTGTATGATTTGTTATTGCTCAGTTAAAGAGCAACTCCAACTACTTTTCTAAACTTCTGCATAATTGTTTAAGAAGTAAACAGACTCGTTCAGAGTTGGTTTGGTGAGAAACTGTCAGAACTGTTCATGGTAGAGGGGAATGGAACCAGACATCTGGCTCTAAAATCTCCTTCACAGAAAGTTATTCCATTAAACGGTTATGGTTGCACCACCTGGTGCCTGAGACGTCGTTCTACCAGAGTTTTGAGAAGCTTATGGTCCTAAAACTAAACCCATTCACAGTGGGGGGGGATACATGCAGGGCATCGTGAGGCAAAAGTCCCAAAAGAAACGTGATTTAGTTCAGATGTACTATTTTACCATCAACATCCATATAAACACAATTCAAATAAAAACAAACATAATATTTTTTCGTTTCGACTTTATTGTAAAAAAACGAACACAAGTTAAAGCTGCTCATCATGTCAGCAACTACTGTCAGTAAAAAAAAGAAAAATACAATGAATGACCAAACATGATTAAACCGAATCTAGACCTAATAAACATACATATAAACTGGTCTTGGACCTTCACGACCATCACTTATCTGTCTCGTATGTAAAATGTGAGTACGATTTGTAATTAGGATAAAAAAAAGAAAAGAAAATTAGAATCGGGAGTGTTTATGTTCTCCTCACAGCTTCGTCAATGTCGTCAATTTGCTCCTTCAGCTGGTTCCACTGCTCTGGGTTCAGGGAAATACCTGCAAACAGAACGAGGATGGATAAGAATCTGTTCTCAGGCCAGTACACTTTTAGCGAGAGCCAATAAAATGTGTTTTCGTGAGAAAATGCGAAGTATGGTCGTCAAGTTCTTCCAGTTGATGTGCAGATTTCCCCAACTTGAAAAGAGCTCTGACATGTCTACATGGAGATGTTAACCGGATTTCACTCAGTAACCAGACAGCTTCATCCTTACATTCTCTTTTTACTTCTCAAGTTCAGCAGTCTGATTCCATTAGCAATTTTGTCAGATGAGCCATGAACATGAATCAGTCTCTCAATTTGTCCTCAAATTAGTTTTAGTAGTATTTAGTAGGTGAAAAACCTTTAAATAAAGCAGAAAGAGAAACCCATTCTTAATCACAAGCAACACCAAATATTCACAAAATACTCAATCAGGCTCCTCTAATAACCTTATAGAAAATTTCAGTATCATTATTTCATATAATGATATTTAAAATACATAATACACCAAAGAATACTACAGCATTTCATGTTCCCATTAACACTACAAATTAAAATCAATACAGCAATCGACTAATAATTTACCTTAATTTATTGCGAAATTTAATGGCACCTGAATAAAAGGCTTTCAACTGTCATTATGATGCTGAAACAAACAAATACTTGATCCACTGGCAGAATAACATCTATGCCAAAGATGCCATCTATCTATATCAAAGCGATAAGAAAGTAAAATCAAACACAACTACGAATAACTCGGATAGTAACAGCCAGCTTAGTTAAACCAAATGGTTAACCCAGCTTCTTGCCGGCCCCATCACCTGATCGGCCATCACATGCATGACGTCATCGCAACACGCTAGCTAACCCTCTCGCATCCATGCTCAAAGACTAACATTTATGATCTAATCAAATTTTTAAAAACTCATTTCCTATTACAAATTATATTATAAACTCAAGTTTGACCTAATAATGATTGCGCTCCAGCACTCCAACACTACAACTAACTTTGACGTGCACAGAAGAAAACCCGCTGGCCCACTTAACCTGTCACACTACTGCACTTTACTGTCCTTCAGGCTCAATATAAACACATTCTTCATCCAAAAAATTTAAGATTAAGCCTCTGTTCAGCTAACTGAGATGGCTTGCAGCTTACTAACTAACTAGCAGTGCGAAAATAAGTGTCACAGGCGAATTATTTTTTATAAACCACAACAAACAGTGACACTCGTCTTTTTTTTCATACCTGACCTGAGCTTTAGAGTCTTAAAGGCTGTTTATGAGGCTGTAGTCTCTTTAGCTTTTGCTGCCTTTTAGCTCCACATTTGTCTCTTTGCGATGTCACAGTGCTCACTCAGAGACTCTCTCTCCACTATACATCGTGCAGACAACTCGACCACAAAAATCGAATCTTTAAACGATCAATATGTGGCCCCTGGTCTTCCGATCGATAAGGTGAATACAGCACTCTGGTGAATACCCCCGTACTCTGGGGGTCTAATGCATCTATCAAAGTTGGAATCATGCCAGTTCTTTCAAACGGCCTCAGATGAGAAGTGGCGACAAAAACAGGTAGGATAATAATAAGAAAACAACAGTGTGATTGATTCCACAAACACACTAATAATTAAGGAAAAAAATCAGTTCAACCCCCTTTCCTTCCAGACCTGTAGACATTAATACCTCCAACAGCTAAAAAAAATCAAACATAAAAAAATCCATTTACATTTTACTACTATAATAATGGAAAAAGGCATTTTGTTTTTGGATTTTCTTGTTTTTCTGCCCAATTTGGTCTCCAATTCCATTCATTAATCCCATCAACAGAACAGGTCAGATCACTTTCAGTAGAAGCTGATTTTCGTGAAAAGAAAATTGTTGTGGCTCTTGTTTAACAAGGGCAAAGATCGGTCTGTCATCCAGAACCCTGAACTTATCACACTGATACTGCTCCACTTCCTACAGGGAAACTCATAAAAGAGGGCAGGAGAGAGAGGGAGAGGGGGAGAGAGAGAGGGAGAGAGAGAGAGAGAGAGAGAGAGAGAGAGAGAGAGAGAGAGAGAGAAAGGGAGAGAGAGAGAGAGAGAGAGAGAG
>JBBIGA010099969.1:0-10985 GCA_037576975.1 Alestes dentex | reverse complement strand
ACACACACACACACACACACACACACACACACACACACACACACACACACACACACACACACACACACACTTTTCACATAACTAAGGAAAGCAGACCCGAATTTAACCAAGCTTAATGCTATGTAAAACTAAAACAAGATGAATTTAATCCAGAAGTTATTAAGAGACTTCCAATTCACATTTTAAAGATCACGGATTCACTTCACCAACAGCCCACACAAGGTGGAAAGACTATGAAAGTGTATTATTTAAAGATCTGTCTGTGTAAACATGGAGTCTTATTTTTTCAATATTAAAATGTCCGCATCCACTTACTTTAAAACTAAGATTTCTAATTATAAGCCTGGCTTTCATCTTATTCTTCCTCATGCCTTTAGCCTTTTGCTGACTTTTCGTTTGTGGTGGCTCCGCAGGACATTCTGCTTCTTCTTGATCTGTGTTAATATTTCAAAAGAAGTTACAGAGGTCCAGATAAACAGAGAAACAGAAATAAAGTGCAGACACAAACACCACACATGATGCATACCTTTCTTGCCTTTTCCTTGCTTCGTATTCAGAGGTTTTTTCTTTGCCAGAACCACAGTAATTTTGTGTCCATCGTATTCTTTAATTTGTTTCAAAGCTTGTTGGGCATCCTCTCCCATGGAGTACGTAACGTAGCCGATTCCACGGCATTTCTCTGAACCTGGTGGGAAAAAACGACAAAGCACATTCGCTCTCTCAAAGAAACACACTGCACAAGTATCCAATAATTCACCCAAAAGCATTTACATGCAATGTCACTTCAGCCTTTTCCCTTTAAATCAGTATAAACTGGTCTGAAATGGACAACGACTAAGTGCTGTATTTTCCTTAGTGTTATTTTAGTGTACCATTACTTTACATCCTGTGTCACACAATATTTGATCACTGCCAGATTAATTTATTTCACTTTATACTTTCACTTTGACATGTTAATGTGCATTTTACACAGCCATGCAAACGACAGCTCAACATCATTGGCTGTCATCACTATAATTTTTTAGCTAACATCGTTTTGAGCTAACAGCTTGAGCATTCACAGCATTATGCCAACGCCCTTATCCAGAGCGATTTAGAATAATTAGTTATAGGGACAGTCACTCTGGAGACACTGAGGGTTAAGTGTCTTGCTCAAGGACACAGTGGTAGAACCCCCGTGTCATTGAAACCCCCTTAGACCCTGTAATAAACTAAAAAAAATTACAAATCTTGGGGCAGCCGGAGGCAAATACTGTACAAAGCTTTAAACTCAATGAACAGAGTTCATCTGCAAAGCAAACGCATTTCTAGAGTTCAGAAAGAGTGGGACATCCAAGTAAAGTGGGGTGAATGAGCGGCATACTCTTTGAGAGCAAGGAACCAATCAAATGTAAGTAATGAATAATTACCACACTGGGAGTGTCATTCAGCATTGGTTTCCAGTGCCTTATCTTTGTGAATGTGGTTATAACATGAAATCAGTTTGAGTTCATCAAGGACTGACAACTATAACCTGTAACAGTTTTCAACAAGTTTAAGCCACAATATGTCATATCAGACCTTATTATGTATGTATGACGTAGGGTTTGTTATGATAGTGAGCCTTACTGATGGTGTGGTGAAGAGAATGCTGCACGCCTTGACATTGAACAAGTGGAGATCACTGTTTTTAGCTCCACAGATTTTATTTTAATAAGCTATTGCACTAAATTGCATTTAATATGGACCCAATTAATCAAAATCAGCAGAATCTCAGCTGCACTTTCTTCCCAGAGAATGGTGCATACAGAGGTTCTACCAGACAAAGAACTTTAAATGACAACAGAATATTGAACCGTATTTGGTAAAATAATTGTGATCTGAACTGGCTTAGATGTATTTCAAGGTTTAAGGTGACTTTATTCTCATTAGAAGCTGTACACACATGCAGAGTGATGAGACGTTTCTCCGTGGTCCACAGAGAAATGCTGTTTCATCACTCTATGGACAAGTACACAGCTGCTGATGACAAAGTAATCTTAAACCTTGAAATACTACTAAGCCAGATCAAAACACAGTTGTTTAACCAAATACGATTCAATGCGCTGTTCGGTATAGCAGACTACTATAACCTTACTGTACTGACAGCAGGTTCCAGCAAATAAACAACTTTAGATCAGGGCATAATAAAGGCCTATTAACTCCTAATCATTATTGCAATATGAATCTCTGCAATGCTGAAATCGCAAAAGCCTCTCCCCATTCACAGTGTTTCTGACAGGTCAACCAATTACAGCTCCAATGTTACAGAGCTCCATCCAGAGTTACTGGATGTTCTGGTGAATCAAGGTCTTCATGTAATCCAATAGAAATCAAAATTTTAACAATTAAAGGTGAATCGGTGCATGAATGGTTAGGGCTAAACTGCAAGAGTCAGAATAAGGAAATATTATTGTGGCATTACAAAAAACTGATTTAAAAAAGGGTTGTCTCTATAGCTTAGTTTCTATATACGGATTGTACGGATGGGCGAGTAAATGTGGCGCGTAAAACAATATTTACATAGTTTAAGCCTTTTTAATGGCAGAAAAATTATGATATGGACCCTTTCATGCACGCGCACTGCGAGCCAGGCCTGCTCGTCCAACATCAGTGCCTGACCTCAAAAATGCTCCACAGAATGAATGGCCACAAATTCCCACAGAAACACTCCAAAATCTTGTGGAAAGCCTTCCAAGAAGAGGGGAGGCTGTTATAGCTGCAAAAGGGGACCAACTCCATATTAAAGTCTGTGTATTTGAATGAGGTGTCATTAAAGTCCCTGTTGGTGTAATGACCGTCCCAATACCTTTGTCCACATAGTGTGGCATTTGAAACAATACTTACACTTGGAGCTTTTTTAGGCCCAGAAAACTGATTACATGGGTCCCTTGGTATCTTAAAAGGCATCACGCCCGTAATATGTAAAGGTGGGATCGCAATGTTGATATTCTCTGCATCGTGCAGCTCTACTGTATTTCACAACACAAGAAACTTACCTTTCTCTCTGACAACGAAGCATCGCTTCACTGGTCCCACTTCAGAGAAGAGCTCCTCCAGGTGCTCAGTGTCTGCAGAGGCTGGTAAATTGGACACAAATAGGGTCAAAGCAGACATTCTGATCAAATTAAGACTTTATTCAAAGGGAGGGTCGTATAGAAAAGACAGCTTTACTAGTTCGTCGCTGCCAGCAAGCCAGCTAAACTGGCCAGAGCCAGAGAGCGTGCTAGACTCTGCTCTGTGTATTACAAATCTCTGTTCGTCCTTAAAAAGATAGGACCAACAGGTTTGGTTTTACAGCTGTCTGTAAACACGTTTTCCTACAGGGCTGACATGTTTCGGTCGGAACGGAACTCTTTTAGGCTCCTGATGGATGAGTGTGATGAACAGTGCCCCTGGAGGCCTGGAGCACACAGCATGACACACATTAAAACTTAAAAATAACTTGGTTGTTGTAACACCACGTGCTGCCAGAGGAGCTTCTGTGTGCCCTGGCATAGATTCTCTGAAATAGTACAACACCTTTCTTCCAAGAGCTGATGTTTTGATAGTGCTGGTGGAGAGACCCAACACATCAGACAGTCTTCCAGATCATCATTCTTCTAACATCACAATAATTTCCATGACAACATGCAGTGACAAATAGCACATTACGCAATCCACTTCAACATTTAATTTTATGTCAGTACATTAATAAAAGCACCATTACATCGTTTAACTTCAATAGGGGACTTTTATAAGGGTGTTCCAGTTTAGTGACATTCAAGCATTAATAAACTGTCTGAAAACACAGTACAAACCCCTTCCCCCTGCCTACAAAAGGCATGTAAGCATCAGAGCGTGGCCTGATGATCATTTGGATGGGCAAGTGCATGTGCACTGTTAGCTGGGGCAGATTTTCATTTTGAGAAGGTAAGCTTGCAGAGGCACTGTGATTCTCTAGATAATGTTTTACAGGGAAACCTTGGCTCCAGCCATTCATTTTGATGTTATTTTGGCACATACCATCTACCTAAACACTGTTTCAGACCAAGTACACACCCTCAGGGTAACAGATATAAGGTGTTGACTTGGTCTCCAAATTCCCCACATCTCAATCCAATTAAGGATTTGTGGGTGGTGCTGGGCAAAGTAGTCTGAGCCATGGAGGCCCGACTTACAGGACTTAAAGGTTCTGTTGCTGTCTTGGTGCTAGATACAGAACACCTACCGAGGTCTTGTGGAATTTATGCAAAAGGTCAGGTCTGTTTTGGCATTCCAAGGGCGCTCTAAACAATATTAGGCAGGTGGTTATGGTACAGTTGGTCTACAGCCATCAGGGACGTAACAATAAAAACAGTCAACAATTTGGTCAATGATACTAGGCTTGTAGTTTAATACCCAACATTTTGGACAAAATCTGAATAAAAAAAAATGACTACCCATGTAGTTGCACTACTAATAATAGAAGAGCTAGAAGACAGGAATCATGTCTGAACATGAATGTACTACAGTTCACTGTTGACTGGTGCTGGTGGTTTGTAAACTTTGGTGTTGAAACAGTGCAGTTGCATCAGTTTGAAAAATTAATGGAGTGCTCATTCTCCACGATTTATTGTTTCCACAATGCACGCTCACATTTCTGCATCACAGTCTCACTGTGCATGTCACACACCTAGTATACACGTAGTAATAAGTACTACAATGTATTAACAAACGGTTATGGGAGTTTTTATACACCTTAAAGCGCTTTTGCAGACTTTGCAAGGACTCACTGAAATTCTTTGTTAGACAACACATCTTAAGGCACATGAAACCATTCAAAAAAAAGATTCTTATCTTATTTAAAAGTTTTTTTTTCCTTGGACAGGAAGCACCTTGAAAGTTAAAGAATACACACAACTTACATCTTGGCCTTTAGAGGCATCATATTGACAGAGTAGAGAAAGTTTTCTAGGACAGATATGTACTCCTGAGTATGGGCCCGCAAATGCCCTGCATGAATAGACTTCTCCCACTTTCTGCTTGTCACAGTAATGCCCTGTTGTCCCCAATGCTCCATCATTTTCTCCATAGCCTCAGGGTCACACAGCGCATCATTCTCGCAGAAGAAGAAAAGTGCAGGAGCTTTCACAGGTGTATTCCAGAACACATCGATGCTCATGTTGAAGTAGTCTACCGTCTGGCGTTTGAAAATGTTGAAATAAAGTAGGCTGCCATATTTCACTACACCTCCTATGAGAGGGAACAAGTTCCTACTCACACCTGCAACACAACCACAGAAGACAAGGAGTTGTGAACAATGGGCTTCACACATTTTATAAAACTAGTAGATGAGTTTTATAAAAAAAGAATAATAAAACTAAAACCTAAGAAGAGCAGTAGGGCGACTGCTGACAATACAACTGTCACATTGCATAAGCGAAACTTTGAAGCCTCAAGCAGTGTCTGTGCATGGGGGATGTAGCTGTGTGGGGCTGTATTTCTCAGCCTTTACTTCACTGCACCGTTGGAGACCTGTAGTCACCTACACTCTTACATCGCAAAATAGTTTGAAAAAATGAGAAAAATAGATGCAAGTGGCAAGATACTGCTTTACTACATTTGGATTGAAATAGAATGAAGTCATTCTAAACATGCATTTTGTCACATCGCTCACAAAAGTTAAGTGCCAACATACTGGTGTGTGTGACTGAGCACTGAGGAGGAATCTTTGGATACCAGTGGTATCAAGTTTTCTCCTAGCTGCAGCCTGCACTTTGAGACTCTCTTTACTTACCAATAGCCATGCGCTCCAGTGAGCCAATGACTAGGCTGTCATATATTTGTCCTCTGATCCTGCTGGTGAAGCCCTGGTAGCGTTGGGCATCTTTGGCCACAGTAACAAGCAGCTGGGCGAAAGTGTATCCTCCAATTGAAAAGGCATGGACCAACAGAGGGCGTTGCGAGAAACGTTCACTCTCCAGAAGCTCCAGCAGTTGGCTGCCATACTCCATCCCCCAGCGAGGCCAGAGAAACTTACTCACCTCTGTTTCTACAACTAGTATATCAGCACCTGTTCTAAGGTAGATTTCACGGTACTTGGCGTGAGCCTGGGGCCTGGAGCCCAGCCAGGGCAGCATAAGCAGTAGGGGTTTCGGCTCGCCAGGGGGGCCCGCGGCTGCAGGTTTCACCGGATGCTCATTTACATAAAGAGTAACACCTTTCCTAATCTTGTGTGCAGTCATGCCACTCAAGGTAACATCCCTTGAAGACATCATAGCAGAGGACCTACAGAGATACAGACTCGTCAGGACAGATGTATACATTGTTTCTGGCCAATGCATTATTAATAAAGGCAATGGTGTAATTCAACTGACCTAGCAGATGCCCTTATATTTTTTAAACACAATGCTACATGGATATTGAAATCTTATTTTACATCTATTAACGTAAACTAACAGGAAACACTAATGGGGGTTTTCCACTGACTGGTACCAGCTCGGTTCGGTTCAAATCTACTCGCTTTTTTTTTGCTTTTCCATTACTAAAATCTGGTAGCTGGTACCTGGTACACAGTACCATTCTCGTGGGGGTTTTCCCACTGACTGGTACCAGCTTGGTTTGGTTCAGTTCGGTTCTACTCTGAACAGTTTGGTTTCGGACCTACAGTTTTCCACTACAATTAAAGTATTGCCTTCATGTAACTGGCTGCTATGACGACCACCAGTCAGTAACCTCCAATGTGTACACGTCATCATTTAGTATCGGTTCAGCACGCTTGGAACCTCGGCCAAGGTGGTACCAAGAATGGTACCGGGTACCAGGTAACAGGTACCAGATTTTAGTAATGGAATAGCAAAAAAAGCAAGCAGAGTTGAACCGAACCGAGCTGGTACCAGTCAGTGGAAAACCTACGGTCCGAAACCAAACTGAACCAAGTACAACCGAACCGAGCTGGTTCCAGTCAGTGGAAAACGCCCATAAGACTGAATATTTTGTAATTACTTACAGAAAAAGTGTCAGGAGAATGTACTTTCTTGGTGCACAGGCTATGTCAAATATTATGTGCAATATTGTGTGCTGTCCTCCATATGGCGCTAAATCACTTAATTACTGCAATATCCATGTGCAATATTACTACTCTGTGTGCAATATCACTACTCATATTCACATTATGGTTGTTTATCTTTCCACTGATTTATATTTTTATTTTTATTTATTTTTACTTATCTCACTTTATTTAATTTTATTTTTATTCAGTGTCTGTGTGATGTGGCAGTCACCACATAAACAATTTCCTCCGGGATAAATAAAGTTTTCTGATTCTGATTCTGATATGTGCACTCCACGCTTCAACAACCTGTGTAGACCCCAGCTAAGATAGACCTTAATATATGCAGTTCCTGTCACTCGTTATAAGTCTCTCTCATGAACAGAGAGGGACTTTGGCCAACTGGCATGTTTCAAATGGCCATTCTAGCATGTATAGTTTATTTTAAAGTTATAGATTCTCTTTGGGCATTTCTCTCATTAATTCTTCAGATTTTGAGTGCTTTAGTTCTGAGTCAAAACAAGCTCAGAAAAAAACCTTTTTAAAAGACTTAAAACATCAGACACCATAAAATATAAAGTAGCTTAATAAAAACACAGATTTCAGCAAAACTTATTGTATAGAATAAATCTTAGTAGAGCAACAATTCACATTTTTAACAGACAACCTGGAAAACTGAAATACCTATTCTGTTTGAGGACTTTCTCCTGAATACAAAACAAGTCAGGATCACCACTAAAACATTATAACCACTTAGTCTGAACTTATATCTCTCAGTAATGCCCCTGGGTCTGACACAAATAAAATTAAATAAAGTGTACATCTCAAATACACTTGTTGACCTCATATTCAGTCTGTTCTCCCCATACAACCAAAGCATTACACCCTAAACCTGAATCAGGCTTATCAATGTGTGTATAAAGGTCAGGGTCTACAGAGTGGTGATGAGGGTGTCCTCTACACATGCAAACACTACTCACAAACATAACATGACGTAAGAAATCACCAGATAGTATAGTATAAAGCAGAAAAAAGTCAAAATAACAAAAAACCTCTTAAAAAAAACTAGCTTAAAAGCACTAGTATCAGAACATGACCAACCAGCCACAACTCAATTAACTTAGCCAACAAACTCCAAAACAGCTCGTGTTTTCTTCTTGTTAGCCAGCAAAACAGACATGAAAAGCGTCGGTAAGGTGATGAAGAGGCTTAAAAGCTCCAAACATGTAAAATTATCATGCGAAATAAAAGACACAAACGCCATTCCTTAACTTACCTGCTGTCGTTTGCAAATGCCCAACAAATTCAGATACTACATATATCACCTACAAATGTGACTTCGTGAGCAATAAAACACGGAATTCCCTGCAGGGAGCTCAAAACAGACAGGGCTGAGAAGCACAGGCAGCCATGACACAAGAGCTTCAAGCTCCCACTACTTTTTTTGCTGCAGCCCTGAAGCTCATAACCACCCCTCGACAGCTGAGGGCGGGTTCTAAAGGAGAAAAGCTGTATAAATGTCTCAGTATTTCTGAACAGAGAGGGCACACGGTTTGTACTCTGCTACCTGGAGGCGCTGGGCGGGCTGGTGTCAGAACACAGGCCGCGGTAAACACCGCTCCGACTGTCTCCATGGGAGACGGGCGGGAGAGGAGCGAGCCGCACGCGAGACAGAACTCTCAGCCACCCTCTCGCGCTCATGCTCGGGTCTGTCCTTGCGCAGCCAGCGGCAATGCCCGACTCGCAAATGAGTCATTCTTTTGAGCCGATTCTTTTCAATCGCTCGACTCACGAGTAAGAACTGAATCCTGCGTGACACCCTGGCCTAAGGCATGTAGGATAGAATGGGACAGGATAAACTGGGACAGGATGGGGTGGGATAGAATGGGATAGGGTGGGATGGGCTGGGATGGGACGGGATGCGATGGGATAGGATGGGATAGAATGGGATAGGATAGGATGGGACAGGATATGGTGGGATGGGGTGAGACAGAATGGGATAGGACGGGATGGGACGGGATAGAATGGGATAGGATAGGATATGATAGGATGGGACAGGATAAGGTGGGATAGAATGGGATAGGATAGGATGGGACAGGATATGATGGGATAGGACAGGATCGGGTGAGATAGAATGGGATAGGATGGGACGGGATAGAATGGGATAGGATGGGATTGGATAGGATGGGATGCGATGGTATAGGATATTATAGGATGGGAGAGAATAAGAAGGGATAGGATGGGATTGGATGGGACAGGATAGGAGAGGGAAATTATTTATCCCGAGGGAAATTCAGAATAATACATTATTCAAATATTATTATTCGAAATTATTATATGTAATAATAAACACTACAGTCCAACATATTAAGAATAAATCCGGAAATTTGAATAATTTGTACCGAATACTGAATACTGTACTGAATACTTTGTTTCTTTATGTTATGTTTCTGAGTTTGACTCGAAAAAAATAAGTAGAAGTAGCAACATCAAGCCAGTCCTATCTGGAACTTAATTCTTCGTCACAGGGTGCAGACGCCAGACAACGAGTGAATCACGAATTGATTCACTCATGAGCAGAATTCAAAAGAATCGGTAAGACAAACAGAATCTAAGAGGTCACGCCCACAGCGGGGGTGGGGAAAAAAATCGAAACGTTGTCTGAAGGTCACGTGATGAAACATACTATATGGACAAAAGTATTGGGACACACGTTTCTCGGTGGAGGGGCGTGGAACGGTAATTTTGGGGGTGGGGCGTTTGCATCTCGGCCGAGAAGTTCAAGTACGAATGTTTAGGCAGCTCAAAATCCCGGACAATTCTAAAATTTCCAGTTCTCAGAAAGAGGACATGTCCGGGGAAAAGAGAACCTCTGGTCACCCTAGGGTTTCTTCCATTACTTCCAGTGAAAGGCAATCTTAATGCTACAGCATGCCAAGACATTTTGGACAACGCCATGCTTCCAACTTTGTGGACCCAATTTGGGGAAGAACCTTTTCTATTCCAGTGTGACTGTTCCCCACTTAACTCCAAAATCTTATGGAAAGCCTTCCAGGAAGAGGGGGAGCTGTTATAGCTGCAAAAAATCTATCATTTTTCATATTACATTTGTTGTTGTTTTGTTGAATATTAACTCTCCCATGGGACCAAAAGGCTACAATGAGTTTAATTAAATTACATTTAAAACATTCCTTTTGGCCATATGACAAGATAGACCAAAAATATGGATTGAAAGATCGGGGGTGGGGGGGGGGCAAAAATGGCAGAAATATAATATTGTAACAGATCTCGATGTGTCAGTAAATTTAATTATTGTCGATATGTCAGTAAATTAATTTATTCAAAAATCAAATACGTTAAACCAGTGTAATTATTATTGCTGCTTTAAACAATATATAAGTACAACAATATAAGTACATTTTCACTGTTTTTAATCCAGTGATGTTCATTAATCCAGCGACTAGTAAGTAAGTAAGTAAGTAAGTAAGTAAAGCTTTATTGTCATCTCAGCCATATACACAGTAGACAGTGACTCCTGGACCATAGGTGCAACATAGAACACAACAGAACAGCAGCACTCAGACAGATCAACAGTGAGGGAGTGAGAGTATAAAAGGAGGGATAACAAGTTAACCTATATATTTATAATAGGGCATTAACAACTTCAGATTTTTTCAAGTCGACTTATCCATCAAGATAGTCGTGATGACGTCACACACGCAGCGGAGAAACACAGGTGTCCAACACTGAGCAATTTTTATTAAAGTTCTCTGTAATATTAACAGTCAACGTGACAATTAAAGTAAACAAAGGCTGATACCTTGAATTTTCTGGTAAATTTAAGTGTCCGACTGAGTGGGAACAGTTTAAGCCGCGGAACGGCAGGACGACTCCCTGCAGTGCTAGCGTTAGCCATGTTAGCTAGCGTTAGCCATGTTAGCTAGCGGTGCCGTTT
>JBBIGA010099959.1:0-10986 GCA_037576975.1 Alestes dentex | reverse complement strand
CAAACCAACCGTAACACACTCGAGCACACACACAGACACACATCTGTTTAACTCTGTGTGTGTGTGTGTGTGTGTGTATGTGTGATGGAGTGTGTCATCCAGAGATGAGGCATGCTGATTTTTCTCATGCTGATTACTGTTGCCGTGGTAACATAATATCACTCTCACACATGACTCAGTTTTGGGAGCCTGTTGTCGTTTTAGAGCTTACATCCACACACACACACACACACACACACACACACACACACACACACACACACACGCACGTTGTACAGAATTCGCACACAACTCACACATACTAACATACACTTTTCAATGCATGCTGATTGGTTTATTCCTCTGTCTGTCACAGACTCTGAAGGAGAGCTTTATTAAGGCGATTGGGTCAGGGCTGGGCTTCAACCTACAGAGGGTGGAGTTTCACATCTCACCCAACCAGCTGCAGGAGGGACTGGTCTACTGCAAGACCCGGATGCACCTAGACGAGGAGGAGGAGGACACCTGGACGTTTGAGGTGTGTGTGAGTGTGTGGATTTAATTTGATTCAGTTATGATTGTTTTGGAAATGATACAGTGCATCAGCTCAGATTTCACCACAGTCTGGTTTGATTCAGATTTCTAATTAGGTGAATACACACCTATACACTAATAGCGCTGTATTTCACCCCTAAAAATTTACTTTGGCCCAAAAATAAAGAAGAGACTTCACTGCACATTATTCTAAAGGATTCTGACGGTCCAGAATGAGTCACCACTTTCCAATCAGAAACAGCAGGTCCGCTCATCTGAACACACATCACCCTGCCTGCCAGTCTACCAGTCTACCTGTCTGTCTGTCTGCCTGGCTATCTGACTGCCTGTCTGTCTGCCTGCCAGTCTACCAGTCTACCTGTCTGTCTGTCTGCCTGGCTATCTGACTGCCTGCCTGCCAGTCTACCTGTCTGTCTGTATGCCTGCATATTGGACTGTCAGTCAGTCAGATGATTAGCGCCACAGTTGATTATACTGAACACATTAAAATATAAACTGTACATGAAGCTACACATTTCAGTGTGTGAATCTAAAGCAGTCTAAATCAGGACTAGTATTTGATTTTATAACTGTCATATAATCAGTTATAAATGGTTATAACACTTTGTACACTTGTAGAAGTGATTGTAGAAACATTAAGACATTAAAATTAATACCTGACTTAATTACAGGAACATTCTTTTGAGTCAAAACATCGAATCCGACTGAACTTTGTGTGTGTGTGTGTGTGTGTGTGTGTGTGTGTGTGAGAGAGAGAGAGAGAGAGATAAAAGCAGACGAATAAGGAGAGCTAGAGAGGGTGATGGATGGGAGAAGAAAGAGGGAGAGAAATGTCATGTTATCATCAGGGTCATGAGGCTAGAGAGTCCACTATTCACATGACCTTTCACACACACATACTCACTCTTTCCCAGACCCCACAGTATTACTTTATTTGAGTGTGTTTCTGTTTTATCTCACAAAGACTTTGTCAGTGTGTGTGTGTACAGGATTATATCGGTCCCATTCAGGCCATGTGAATGTGACACGCACAGTGCCCTTCTCTCTCTGTAGTGAAAAAAGAAAGAAGTAGATGAAGGGTAGAAGGAGGAATATAATAGGACCCACTCTGGTGTTTGTCGCTGTGTCCCGCTGTGTCCCACTGTGTCCCGCTGTGTGTTCCCAGCTGTCCCTGAGGGAGTCTGTGTCCCTCTGAAAAGCACTCCGAGAGAAATGTGCAGTCACAGAGATTAGTACAATATCCTCAACAGGTCCTTTCCTGTTTTGCCCATTCTTTTTTGTTTGTCATAGCATAACTAAAACTGAAATAAACCTTATTTTACAGTAACAATGGAAACAAAATCTAAATAATAACCATTCTCAAAAGAAATGTTACTATCCTGAGTAGGATGGCTTATTATTCATCCTTTTATCTCCACGGAATGTGTCTCACTCTGTGCCCTGTTTACTATAGTGCACTGTTTTGGGCTGTGTGTTGAACTGTGCCCTGTTCAATATATAGTGCACTATTCTGAGTGTGTCTCATACAGTGAACCCTCACTTCATAGTGCACTATTATGGACTGTGTGTTTGTCCTGTTCTCTATATTGTGCAATATTTTGGGCTGTGTCTCACTGTGTCCTGTGCCTCACTGTGCGCTGTCGGTAACTGTCCTGTTCGCTATATAGTGCAATATTTTGAGCTGTGTCTCACAATATTCACTATATCATGCACTTTTTGGTCTGTGTTCATTTCTGTGCGCTGTTCACTGTATAGGGCACTATTTTGGTCCATTCTGTAGATATGGAAAACCAGTAACCGGCTTTGATCGGAACTCTAGCAGTTGATTTAGTTGATTTTTTTTATTAAGGTTTGATGGAATGTGAAGACTGGATCATGTTCTGCAGATGCAGGTCTGTAGTGCTATTGACAGTGGTCTTCCGTTTTCCTCTCCTCTGCAGGAGTGTTTATTGGATAAACATCATCATGTTGCTGTGGCTCTGGGAAAGCAAGAGGGTTCCAACTTCAATGTGAGTTGTAAAAAAAAAAAAGGCAGACACTTCAAAACAACAAACTGCACTTGGTTCACACAGGATTATTTTAAACTTCACTTTAAAACAACAAACTCTCCATTCACACAGGATGCTGGGAGTTCTGCCACGCCCCCTGGTTTCACCCTGTTGACTTTCAGCGAACTGGTCTGTGGAGCCACACCCCTTTCGGATGAAGATCCCGCCTACTGGGAGAGTTTTCAGAGCAAAAAGGAAGCGCCTGTACGTCAGACCGAAATGCAGTGACACCCCAGCACTAGCAGGGCTGCAGATCATATGGTGAAAAATCACATTCCACCAATGAAGTAGCATTAGCAAGTCTAATGTTGCTATTAAGTAGTGCAAGCTGGTACCCTCCCATGATGCTAACTACGTGAATTAATAAAATGCTGCTTCAACAGATGAACCTCAGAGTGGATCAAACAGAGTGGGACTTTATTGAAGAAGTGTTTCCACCTTTATATTAGTGGTCAAACATGGTGAGAATAAAGTGTGAGAACTGTGATGGTGGCAGTGTACGTTCTTTTCACTATTCGTCTCAGTATTAATTTTTAAAGGGGGAACTCTTTCACCCCCCCTCCAAAAAAATAAATAAATAAATAAGTGAAATCTTCTGCTCCATCTGCTGCAGCCTATTTTTATCTGTGGATGTACAGCAGGCCATTAGGAGTGTAGGACATCTCTGTTTCTCTCCCTCTCCCTCCCCTCTCTCTCTCCCTCTCTATCTCCCTCTCTCTACTCTCAACACTGCTGGGTCAAAAGGATTAAATTGTAATAATAAATTACCAAATTGATTGTTAGTAGTATTAGTATTATCATTATTAAATATAGTTCTTATTTAATGTTATTATATTATTATTATTATTATTTTTTTTTTTATCCTTTCAACTTAAAATGCTGCTCCAACAGATGAACCTCAGAGTGGATCAGAGTGGGATTTTACTGAAGAATGAATACTTATTATTCTGCTATTCTGCCTCAAATGTTGCCCCTGAAGGATGTGTTACAGTAGCACTGTGATACACTCAGTCATCAGTGAGACAGAGGGACTTGAGTCTTGTGTGTGTGTGTGTGTAAGGGAAAACGTCTGGTAATTGAACGTGGCTTTGACTGATTATTTAAAAAGCAGAAAAAGAAAATGTGTGCCTGTGAAAGAGAAAGAGAGTAAAGAATGAGACAGGGAGAGAAAGGAAACAACAAGAAAGAAAGGAAATAAGAGACAGAAATGGAACAATGAAAGTAAAGACAGGGAAGAAAGGATGAGAAAGAGAAAAACAAAAAGAAGGGAAAGAGAGAGACAAAATAAAGAGAAATGAAAAATTGGAAGAGAAAGATGAAAGAAAGAAAAAAAAAAAGGAAAGGATGAAAAGGAAAGAGAAAGAGGAAAGAATGAGGAAGATGAGAGAAAAAAAGGATAGAAGGGAATGGATGAGAGACAAAACAACAAAAAAACAAAGGAAAAGATGAAAGAAATAAGAAAGGAAAGGATAAGAAAGAGAGAGATTGAACGAAAAGGATGAGAGAGAAGATGGGTAAAACAAGAAGAAGATAAAGCCAGGCAGAGATGAAATGTCACACTGCTTCTAGCGTCAAGGCGATCTTGTGTGTGTGTGTGTGTGTGTGTGTGTGTGTGTGATTTTCGCACCCATCCTCCTCTCTGACAAACACTTTTCCCCGTTACCACGGCAGCCATCCTAGCACAGCCTGTTGCGAAAACTAGAACGTAGAGAGAGAGAGAAAGAAAAGGAGAGAGAGAGGGAGTAGGAGAGAGTTGTTTTTTTTTTACCATGTTACACTTGCAGTATATTTTGTCATGTCCAGTATATATATATTCAGTCTTTTGAGTAAAAGATCATAATGATGATCTTTCACATCTTCTCCAGCAGCTCATCCCATAACGGCGTGGACAAGCCCACACTCCAGGGCACCAAAGTAATGAACCTGCTCTTGTTATTGTCTTCTAATTTTGTTTTTCCCCCACACCTGTGTTCCCCACTATTTAAGCCCCTCAGACTGTCCTGTAAGTTTGGTTTGGTTACTTGTTTCTTTCTGAATGATTGTCTGCCATCCTGGCTGCTCATTTTTTAGATTAAAGGCTATTGTCAAGCGTTTGTGCCTCCATTCATCTCACATACTCCAGCATGACAGATGAACAGACCACCTACCGAGGCACAGCTGATGTTCCACTACCTGGCGAGGAAAGTTAGGAGATCTGCCCGCTAAAACATGGTCTGGCTGCACAGGAGCGTGGCTTTGCCCAGCTGTACAAGGTCATTGCAGGGATAGACAGCCAGCTCTATATGGCACCTCTGGACCTGCGCCTTGTGCTGCCCTCCATTGTGGATCTCCCAGTGTGTGCACAGTCCTGGAGTGCTATAACAGTGATCCCACCCCCTGCAGGAGCTTTCTAGTGGATATCCATCTCTACTTCACTGATTACATTGAATTTACTGATGCACAAAACGTTTCCATCTCTGCATTACCCATTACACTCTCGATCTGTTTTTGCACTACTGGATTCAAGGTCGGCTGGCAGTTTTAGTTCCCCTCAGTTGCTCAAACAGTGTCTCATTACACCCCTTAGTGCCCCCTGAGTATGTTAATTTGTTATATGGTTGTCGGCTGCCTCACCCAAGTTACAACTTGTCTATCTCCATCTCCACCCTTAGCTCAGGGCCCACTTAATTTTAAGGCCATCCATGTTTGCCAGTCAGCTTAGGTTTTATGTCACTTTTGGCTCACACCAGTCAACTTGCCACTCTTACACTTCGGTCAAGAGCCTATCATCCTATGCCCCCCCTGCATCCTGGCCATGTATGCCTCCCTGGCAGCAGTATTTAATGTACAGAGGGCTACTCAACTCCCCCTGCATCAGCCATGGGACTGTGGCATCGACCTCCTGGCTGGAGCATCTCTCTTTGGTCATATATATACCCATGTCCAAACTAGAAGCTCTCTTTGTCATGGCAAAATACTAAAATCTGCTCCCATGAATCTCCACAGCTGTCAAACAGCTGTCAAAATCTTTACTTGATTTGACGTGTCATTACATACAAGCCCAGTTCCAAGAACTGTAAAGCAGATGCCAAAAGAATCTGGAGAGCCCACACCCATATTCCTGGCTGCAAGGCTCATGCCCCTGTTGCGTGGGAAATTGTGGAGTTGCAGTGCACACCTGTCCTAGCAACCTGTCCACTTGATAAGACCTTTGTACCAGAGTGCTTCCACATGGCCCTGATGAGGTAGGTTCACATTAGACCAGCCACCAGACACTTGGACAACTTGCCAATGATGAATGTGTACTGGTGCTGTCTTTTTCAGTTTGTGCACAAACCAAGGGTCTGTAAGAGCAGCAAAGCGCTGTCAAAAGGGCATCCTGGTAGTGGTGGATAGGTTCTCGAATTTTTGTCAATTCCTCTCCTTGTCTCTAGGTAATGGAGGCCCTCTTCCAGGATGTCTTCCAGTTTTATGGCCTCTTGGAGGAGATCCTGTTTGACTGTCTCCCCAGTTCATGTTCAGGGTGTAGAGGACATGTACCTGGGGACCATGGTCAGCCTCATGTTGGACCATCCTAGATTTGGGCAAATTCCTGTGGGCCTATTGCCACAGCTGGCAGTACGTCTGGGTGAACTTCCTGTGCTGGGCAGTGTACACTCAAAATTCTCAGCATCACTTCTCAACCAGCCTGCAAGCTTCAAAAGCAGTTCCAGCCTCAGGCCGGCAGACACAGGAAAGAGGCCCCAGAGTTTCACATCCCCTGTCAGAAACCCCCATCTCCCCCCATTTCATCAGTCCCCGTTTGGTTTTGTCTCATGTTAACCCTGTGTTCTACAAATTACATTCTGTAGCATGTCCATTTCTCCTGTTTTTCATTACTTAATTGAAAGTACAGATACCACTGGTCAAATGTTACTCCAATACAAGTGAAAGTCCTGCAGTCAAATTTTTACTTAAGTTAAAGTGCTGAAGAACTTGCTTTTAAAAATACTTAAGTATTAAAAGTACATTTTCTTTCGCTGGATTGTTGCATTATTGGCACAACACACACAATGCCTCTGACTAGCTTGTAGAACCTCTAGAATAAGGAACTGGTAAAATGTTACAGAAGAAAACAAGTCATTTGTTTATTTTTAATTGTAATTCTGCACACCCCCATGAAACAGCATGGTAGGTGTTCTGACACAGTGTACCATGTACATGTATGTAATGTACATCGTAATCAAGTTGAGAGTGAAACTGCTGTAAACGCAAATTAGCATGCAAAAAAAGAACATGAAAGAAGAAGGGAGTGAAGTATAGCCTTGCATGAGGACGTATACCCGTACCCACACACACACACACACACACACACACACAGTGTGAGTGAGAGAGTGCGCGTGAGGGTGTGCGCGTGAGAGAGTGTGCGTGAGAGAGTGACAGAGAGACAGAGCATGTTATGGGATCTTACTCAACCCTATAGTACTGTGTACCAGGTATGGCCTGTGTGTGTGCGTGTCTGTTTATGTATATATATGTTGACATGGAAAAAAGAACATCTGAAAAGTAGAAACATTTTATCAAGATATGGCCATGGGTGCAAAAATGGCATTGCAGAAATGCAATACCGGCATTGAATTTATTTTCAGATGTGATGTTACTCTACTGATACTTATAGCCTGTCAACAATCACATTTCAGAAAAGGGTGAAAAACTTCCACTTTCAGAATTAAAAGTGACGAGTAACAGAATTAAAAGTGACGAGTGACAGAAATGTAGTGAAGTAAAAAGTATGGTATTTGTCTTTCAAATGTAGTGAAGTGAAAGTCATAAGTTTTCAAAAAGAATTCTACTCAAGTGAAGTACAGATACTCAAAAAGTACAGTACTCAAGTAAATCTACTTCGTTACTGTCCACCACTGGTCCTGGACCAAGGGCTCAAAGATGACTTTCACTGGTCGGTTGAACCTCACATCCCCACCTTGTCACACTCCTAACTGACAGGACTGCAGGCGGTCAGGGCGTGGGCATGGCTCCATTGGTGGGCATAGGACAACCCCATGCCTCTGTACATCCTCGGGGCCCAGACAACACCCCTTGCCCTGTTGTTGTCTTTAAATTTTGTTATTTGCTGCACCTGTGTACCATCCCACTTAAGCATGCCAGCCTGACCCAGAAGTGTTCATTCATTATTTTTGTATATGCATTTCACCTGTTCTCTGTTTTCTTTAATCCTATTAAGTTTCCTTTCTAGTGTTTTGGAGTTGTTTTAGGCTGTTGTTCTGTTTTTTTCCTGTTTATGTTTGATTGTCTGCCTTCCTGGCTGGACTTGGCTCATTTTTCGGATTAAACGCTTTGGTATCATGAAGATTTGCGCCTCCTTTCATCTCATGTACTCCAGCATAACCAAGCTGTTTTTCACTGTTCTCTAAAACACTATAATAGTTGATTTTTTCGTTGAAACTCTTGAACTCTGTAACACCTGCTTTGGAAATACAAATGTTGCTCAATTAGTCAGGCCAATAACTGAATTGAAAGACAGAGAGAGAGAGAGAAAGAGAGAGAGACCACAGTGAGCAGTAGGGATTGTAATGTGGGATGGTGTTTGTGCTGTTGATTGATAGAAACACACTCACACACACACACACTCAAATAAACACACAGGAGGTGTGTAAACAATCAGGAAGAGTTTCAGCAGGAAATGGCATGCCTATTGTTGGATTAGTCCAACCTAATTAACAACACACACACGTACACACACTCTAAGATCAGTATTAGGTAAACTGAACTCTTCCTGAAGGGACGGAACAAACCATACTACAACAAACCGAGTATCCCCCCACACTGTTAAAGTTTCTACACCCACTGTTCACAGCAATTTAGCCCTCCTCTTTCAGTGTAAAGTAGTTCAGCCCTGCCCATTTGGCCTACAGCATGGTCTTTCAGAAATTAACCTAATGTATTTTATAAGTGAATCTCAGAAGAAAAATGATACACAATAAAGAAGTAGAATAGCCTTTTAAATGAATGGGAGAGACCCTGTGTTTATGTAATATGTTCACTTATATATTTCTTTTATAATTATGATAATTTTACAGTTAGCATATAATGAATAAATAAATATGTATATAAAAGAAATTGCTATATAAATGCCTGTGTGTGTCTGCCCCACTGGCTTCATCAGAGGGCATGTTGACAGGTGGACAAGACCCATTTGGAAACAGGGTCCCTGTTGTTGTAGTGATGGAGAGGCCTGTGCTCAGAATGTAAAAGCACTTCATCCAGTGATCCTATAAAAAGGCTGTATGAATGTGTGTGCGTGTTCATATTTTGGGTCTGGCTTATTAAAATGAATTGCATCACTCTAGTCTCTCAGTTTCATCATTCTGTAATGTAAAAAATGTTCACTGCATCTTTGTGTCTATCTAGGTTGTGAAGGGTTGCCGTGAGAAACGGCACCCGAACCATGCCCCTATTCACGCTCAACATTAAAGGGGAACTCTACCCATTTCCTAAAATTCCCATACACAATGAAATATTGTATATATCTGTAAATGGAGAGGTTCCGAGTGGGTTTGGTATGAAATGCTCCCTTCTAGAGAAACTCTGTGTCAGATCTGTTTACAGTGGTGATGAATGGAACCAGACATCTGCCTCTAGAATTTTCCTCACCGAAAGTTATTCTATGAAATGGTTATGAATGCACTGCCTGATGCCTGAGACATTGTTTTACCAAAGTTTTGACAAGCTTTTGGTCCTAAAACTAAACCCATTCATGATGGAGGGGTACATGCAGGGCACTGTAAAGCAAAATAGTCCTCAAAGAAAACTGGTTTATTTCAGATTTGCCACTATTTTACTGTCATCAACTTTCTGTATAAACACTCAGAAGACATGTGTAGCTTCACTGGTCTGTTTGGAAGGGAAGTAAAATGACTATATTTGTGTTGGAGATGTCTGGTTCCATTCACCACCACTGTTAAGAACTCAGAGTCCAAACACACTGTTTACACACACTGAATTATGGGGAAAGTTTGGAATGGGGGGCTCTCCATTGACACTGACCTGGGTTATTTGATTTTAAGTGAACAACACTGAGGTCAGCAGTGATTGGGGGCCAGTGTGTCTTGGACATGTGCTGCTCAGAAATGGTCAGACACATATGACAACACAACATCAGCAGTATGAGCACCATAGATAGATGGAGAATGGTTATATGGATGGACAGATGTACGAAGTGTGTGCAGTGAAGTGTAGTGTTTGTGCACACTGACCCAGAGACAGAAAGAGAGAGCGATGTATTGTTTTCCAAAAGTACCGGTTGTTCCTGTATGTGTGTGTGTGTGTGTGTTTTAACAGGAAGCTGTTAATCCAATAAAGTTTTTATTTCTTCACTGCTAATCCTCAGAGAGACCAGCATGACAGTTTTTTCCTCTGAGAGAGTGTGTGAATGTGTGTGTATTTCAGTTTTTGACCTTCACACATCTTTGCTTTTCTTCATTGTTTGTTAAGATTTCACTGAGAAGGCCACATTGGAGAAACACAACAAATAATAAAAACATCTGAGAGCAGCTCAGCCAGAAAGCTCCTGAAGGTCCCATATACCTTATGTTTGATACTGTTTGGTTTATCTGATATTTTTATTTTAATTTTGTTTTATGAATATGCTTGGGGCCTGTTTTAAAGATGTTTGGGGCTTTTTAAAGATGATCGTGAGTTTTGGAGACATTTATGAATTTTTGGACATCTGACCTCCAACAGTTGCTCTCAGATACCGTCGTTAATATCGCTGTTCTTCTGTGGGTTTCTTGGTTAGGTCCTCACATCCACAGATAAAAATCTATCGTATAGACTTCATAATCCAAAACACACAGGAGATATTGAACAATTGCTTAGAAATCTTGGAGAATGTTTCAAAACCACACATAGAGACTATCTTGGACCACTCTGCTTCGTTGCGGCAGCCCACTATCAGTTGCTGCATCTCTAATTATACGGCTTAATCTGATTGGCCAAGCGTGATGAGGTCGTAATGAATGAGTGATGAGCAGATTACCGTGGTAATGATATTATGGGTTGGGACGGGAGGAGATGAAGAACAGGGAGATAGGCGCTGCTCTAGAACAACGGGAATACAACAGGGCATTGCCAGAGACCCCATGGACACTGTTCTAAAACACTACAAAATTCTAGAAGCACAGAGAACACAGCTGCTCATTGTTCTAGAATATTAACACAGTAAAAAAAATCATATATTATTTGTAAATAGGTTTCTAAGTTATAATGTATGTACATATATTAATAGTATGCCCAATATGTACTGTATATATGTATATAGAGACTGTATAAGTATCTAAATGTAAGGTCCCGTATGTAGGAAATAGACGCAGGTATCCATATGTAAGAATAACACACACACACACACACACACACACACACACATATA